>BDUI01002058.1:96861-120160 GCA_002335545.1 Apodemus speciosus | reverse complement strand
GGGAACTGGGAAAGGGGAAAGCCTTTGGAATGTAAACAAAGGATATAGAAGATAATAAAAATAAATGTTTACCTTGTAATGTCGGAGGCATATACATGAAACACACACTCACACACGCACACACTCACACATACACACTCATCTGAACACACACAGACACTTAAACCTTTTGGATTTTGGCATGCTCCATACACTGAAGACAGTGGGAGAAATGAAGGATAATGATGCCTGGGTTTTCTGCTGGAGTACCACCTCATAACTCTGGGCTGAGTGTTAGCCTCTAAATAACCTTTTCTGGGACCTTCTCTGAGGTGGTTATTCTGCTTCACTGCTGTTAGCCCTGTTGTTTTCAACCATAGTACTCTACTAGTCCTCCATTGCTGTTGATTGCAAATGGTGTCTCTACCAAACTCTTGATAAACATTAAGAATATACAGAGACAATGTGTGGATCAGACATGGAAGGAAAGGCCATCCAGAGACTGACTCACCTGGGGATCCATTCTATAGACAGACACCAAACCCAGACATTATTGCAGATGCCAAGAAGTGCTTGCTGACAGGAGCCTGATACAGTTGTCTGAGAGGCTTGCCAGAGCCCGAAAATATAGATGTAGAGGCTCTCAGCCAACTGTTGKACTGAGCATGTAATCCCCAGTGGAGGAGTTATAGAAAGGACTGAAGGAGCTGAAGGAATTTGCAACTCCATAGGAAGAACAACAACATCAACCAACGAGACCCCACCAGAGCTTCCAGGGACTAAACCACAACCAAACAGTATACATAAAACAGTGGTGTTGAGTCATCATTCATCATGTCTCCATTCATTCATTCATTCATTAGGCCTCCAATTACTTTGTTGTAGTAGCTCTAGCAAAGTTGTAGGATGCAGATGGAATGTTGGGAAATTGTTGTCTTTAAGTACCAGCTAAGAGAAGTGGGTAGCAAGGAGGTTGTAGCAAGAGAATAAAATGGGAGGAGAATTTAAATGGAAGGTCTGAAAAGGGTTCATCACCTATGAATGGTCATGGGAGGTTTCTTCACCAGAGGCAATCTGGTGATACATTGACAGCTTCAGCTTAATTTAGGCAGCTCACACCAGAGCTGCAGGTGGTGAAGTGAGAAGGAAGAATTGACAAGTTTGATGACAAGAGGAAGAGTAAGTTCAGAATTTATTTAAAAACAAATATGGAGTTAATTAATTGATATTGTCAAATTCTTTTTTTTTCCTTTCTCACTCTTTTTTTTCTTTTTTTTATTGGATATATTCTTTATTTACATTTTATTTCCCTTTTCCTGGTTTCTCCACCCCTGTCAAATTCTTTAAATGAAAATTAGCCATATTGTGTCTTCAGTGGTCATTACATAATAGGAAAAAGATAACATCAGGAGACTCCATAGGTGTAAATATAAGAAAAATAATCACCACTTTAGGTTATAGATTTTTTGTGAGCCTTGTAGAGAACAGAATGAAATGTCTACTTTTCACTTTTAATCTAAGTAAAGATAAAAATTGGAAAAAGGCAGACAATGAACAAGGCATAAATAYATCTAAGTAAGAACAAATTATAGTATGGCGGACATCCATGGCTACAAGACCAAAGAAACTAGAATATTGATGTATTTTTATCTTACAGATTGACAGTGATAGAAAATGAGCAATATTGCCATTGTAGTTAAGGAACTGAATGCATTCATTCATCATTACAAAGGAACTACTTATTTGTATTTTCTAATGGCCACTAGAATAAATTGTATTGGAATAATCAAATAAGATTTGCAAATKCATATGCAAAGTGAACTACTTAATTAAATGCTTTATATTTAAAAAGAGAAAATTAATATCTACTGTTAAGTTGGTTTAATATAATGCTATATTCAGAAATATAAACCTGTCTGCTATTTTGATGAGTTATTCTACATTCTATTAAACATGTTTGAGATCACACAAAAATTTTTACTAAATGGTTTTCTCATCCTAAAACTCATGCAAGAAAATTGCACAAATAACATGATCTAAGAAATTACTAATTCCCTGTGGCTTAGTCATTAATAGTGCCAGAAACTCCCTATTTTAGGGCTGTTAGGGAAAGAAATATTCATGTTTACTATGATCCAATCACCCTTCAAGGTCAATCTTAGTAAAATGATGGTTATGAAGACTTGTTTGGAAGAAGAAATTTTTGTCCTTCCTTGTTACCCTAAAGGATTCTTGGGTGAATTTAGACCATCACAGACTACACATATAGACTTTGTATTGTGCTTTGTATTGCTTAAAACAACAACAATAACAGCAGCAGCAGCAGCAACAGCAACAACAACAGCAACAACAACAACAACAGCAATAGCAACAACAACAAAATAAACCTCTCTTGGTTTTCAACTTTAGAATCATGTCATTGCTATATCTTGATTTTAAGGACTTATTAAAAGAAGACATTCTCAAAGATGATAGTTATAATGTCACACATTCTCTGTAGCTCTGAGAATTATTTTCTTTAGTATTTACAGTCAAGCCTCTTTCTTTTTTGTCAGCCGTTCTGCCTTTTATGGATTCTGGGGTTTGGTTAACTGTGTTTCCTGAGTCTTCTCCAGTGCTTAGATGTTTACATGTTGGACTTGAAGTCCCTTGCTAGAGTAGGAAATGACTTAATGCACAAATTTTATGGATTAACTGTGCTTCTGGCTTCCTTTTTAAAAATAAATTTTGCTCATCTCATCTTTTTAATTTTGAGGGCAATTTTTATCCTGCTTCCTTCTCTGTAAACATCAGTTTTTTTTAAGTCTTATTTTAAAGTCATAGATATATTGAAGTAAGAATAAATGTGTATTGATAACAGCAAACCAGGGTGGGTTTGCATTTTCTTTTCTGCCTGCTTCCTCCATGTTTGAGAAGTAGAGGGCTGACACTTTACCTATTTTAATTTCATCAATCCAAAGACTTAATCTGGATAATTAAGCCTGCTCATTTGTCCCATCTCCATTATTGAAATGAAGTGACATTCAGGCAAATCCTCCCTATTGTTTTCTTCTCCATCTTTGGAGAATTCAGAAGAGATGAAAAGAAAGAAAATGGAAAGAGAGAAGGAAAACACCTATGCTCTGATTTAGACAGATTCTGTTAAAGATCTTGACAAACAGGGTTCCAGATGCATTTTGCTGTTGACTTTTGCTATTGATTATGGACATAAAATGCTTGACTAAAATGCCACCATAATGTATCACGATAGAAGAGAGGTGACAATTGAGATTCAACTTCACCTGTGTGTATTGCAGAGTGGTGGTTATAGGAACCATTGATTCTATCTGGTCTTACCTAGGAAACATATCTAAAGTTATGTGACAGAGATACTGTTAGCAAACTTGAAGGGCAGTAGAGTCATTATTAACTAGGCATGATAGGTTGTCTACTGTAGACTCAGAAAGCTAGTATGCTACTGAAATGGCTAGAGAGCAATAGACACAGAGTCACAGTGTCATTATTCATGAAAGAGTCTGAAAATTGAGAAAAAAGTACATATAATTCTCCTCCAAAAAGTGCAGTTTTCAGGGACCTTTGTCTTGTGGTTTTGTTTTTGTTTTTGTTTTAATACTTTCCTATTTCTTTAAAACTAGAAAAAGTGATAGCAATTAAGTGAACAGACAGTGGCTTATGACAAAGCAAGTAAATTTCACCTTGGGAATAAGGCTCAGGATTCTTGGAGAGCCTTTCACCTCCAAGGAGAAAGCCAGTGATGCTGTTTGCAAATGTATTGCTGAGCTGCTGCAAATCTGTGCATGTGTTGCTTGGTGTTGCAAAAATGGCCTTAGAGCTGAGTGTAGCACATGAAAATATCTCTACTTAGTTAATTAAATAAAATATTTGAGATATGTGCACTTGCCACCCTTATTATCTTTTTAAAGACATGTATTGTCTGAGACCTAACTGAATTATACATCTTGGTGATCCTCTTTGCTTATGTTCAGGGTCATCTAGTAACACTGAAATAGAAATGAGTCCTGCTTCCCTAAGGATATATGTGTTAAGTTGGGTATCCCATTGTGAAGAACCAGTAGATGCAGTTCTGTAATGGGATGTGTAATACATGTTGTACAATTATGTCCAAACTGTATAATTCAATGATTCAATGAAAATATATGAAAAATACATAAAACTTATTTTATAAATCATATTTTGAATCAATGTCAAGTCCAGTTTGGAATCAATGTCACTAAAACTCTTCAATAAAAACCTTAGACTCCATGCCTTACAGTGAAGGTCTAAAGTCCAGGTGTTTTGGAAACCAAGTCATAAGGATTACAAGTTTAGTACCTGCCTAAACTACAGAGTGCTTTGAATACTAGCTTCAGAAACTTAGTAAAAGTGGGTTGTAATTTTTGTTTTTAAGGAAAAACAGGCTGAGGATAAGGTTTAGCAGTAGACCACTGTGAGACATGCACAATGCTCAGGTTGCCTCAGTAGCTTATTTCATCCCTACCACCCCACACTCATACAATTCTGAAAATCCAGATCACATCTCAGTGATTAGCATGAATACTGAGAGATAGTGGGTAGGGGAACACAGCTACTTGAAAGTGTAGCTTCCATGAAACAAGTGTGGGTTTATTTTGCAAGTTCAAATGGGGGAAATCTGCATTTTACATTCAGTTATGTTTATATTTAGGTCTGAGATTATAAAAACACAATGATAAAAGAATTTATCTAATCACCTCATAATCCATATTCAAGCTAATCAAGGCTACAGGCATATGTATTATTTATTTTTTTATTTGATACTCTATATCTCTGATCCATCTGTAAACCAGACAAGGATTTAACAGTCATCCTATTCCTGGTCTATTTAGCTTTAATTTGTTCCTGTAACATGAATTAGCAATTACTATATTGTCCATCCAACCAGATTCTACATTTTAATTGAGCATAAAAAACCCTCAGAGAATTAAATAAGTTTTCAAATCTCACATTATAAATGATAACGTTCTGCAAGATATTTTCATAACTAACCGAACACTGTCATTATAAACAAATGTATATCACTTCTTTAATCATTATTTAAATAGATTATAGAATTTTTCCATAAATAACTCAAGTATACTATAACATATGACACTTCTGATAAGAAAAAGCCTTATTCAAAAGAATTTCCTTCATGAATGGATAGGAGCTTATAATGTATAGGCTATATTGTATCGTTGGATGAAGCTCTCTGGATCAGTGAAGGACCAGGTTTTGTTTTATGTTTCTCTAGATGGATTTTCTCCTCTGAATTTTCCATCTTCATTTTTCTGTCCTGTAAACTTAAAAAAGCAGACAGATGATAATTCATTTAGAATTTCACCAGTATGCATTTAGAGGGGTAGAGTCAAGCCCACACAGAAAGCACACCTTCAGGAAAGCAGAATGGAGAGGAAAGGAAGAGCCAAATCCAAGTCAAATAAGCCCTGTTTCCAGAAAGTGAGGTTGGCCTGGGTGATAGTGCTGCCCAGAGGGCATGAGAAAACTAAGAGAGCAGGTTGGCAGGATTACAAGTTAGTGAGAAAAGGACTTTCCCAAATGGTGTTGCTCTATATTCTGTGGGACCATAATGGCCCATGATTATGGAGAAAGAGTTGTGGGCACTTCAACCACGATAACTCAAATGTGTGGATGGTAGGAGTTGGCTTCCTCACCACTCCCATTCTGACAGCATAAGCTGGCTCCACCATTCAACCCTAGCAGGAATTTATTACCCAGTTATCAGACTTCAATCCTTGTTTTATGTTTTAAGGTTTCCCCTACCACATCCCCCACCTTACATCCCCTCAGTGTTTAGATGAAGTATCTTTCAATACTTTTGTATTGGCCAATTGTACCTAGCCACAGAAACCTTGCCTCAGAGACCCTTGGCCTCCTCCTTTCTTTCTCCCATCCCCAATAAATGAACCAATTCTCCTAAGTTGTTCCCAGATGGGATGTGTTTATTTCCCTGAAATCATTGCCTACAGAGATCTTGCACTGTATCCACTGATACCTGGCTAAGTTTCCTTCCCTTAGTCCAGCTTGGTTATGCTGAGGGAGAAGACACAGAGCTGCAATATTCTATATCCCATCTTCTACATATGATAATAAATTAGTGCAAGGAGTTTGTCTCTCAAGTTTTCTTCAGTTCACAACCTGAAGATGCTATATTCAGACTTTAGTCTGTAAACAAAATTAGGTCTTAGAAACTTTGCTTTGTGTAAAACAAACAAACAAACAAAACACTGTCTTAAAACATAAACATTATAATTAGCATGCGATTTACTTTACAATGTTAATTTAATGAGAATCACAGTACTCACTTTTTAAAGAAGAGACTACAAATGCTGAGCCTTCTGTTTGGTTGTTTGTGATGTGTGTTTAAGATTATGTGTAAAGGGTACAGTTGCACATGCTTGTGTGTGGTAGCCAGAAGCCAGTACTGAGTCTTTCTCAGTTGTTCTATACTTAATGAGTTATATAATTATTCATTCACTAATTTTTTAATCTCATGCATATGGTATGTTGTGTGTGTGTGTGTGCGCGCGCGCGCGCGCACACGCGCGTGCGCATGTTTGTGTTCAGTGTACATATCTGTCAACATGTGCAAGCATTAATGTTTGTTGTGCAACCATTTGTAGGGCCAGTGCTTCTGTGTTTTTTGCTTTTGCACAGAGGCTCCATCTCACTTGGGAAAGCAACACCAAAGAAGTAAACACTGTGTAGGGAGATTATTTGTGTGAAAAATTATGAAATGTAAACAGTAGAATCCACTTCATTTGGTCTTCATATCCACACACCAGGAGACTTATTTTAGTGTGTAGTTTTGTCATTTCTAAAAATAGCTTAAGCTGCATCTTACCATCTCAGGATATTTTTTTCTTGATTTGATTTATTGGATTAAAAATGAATCGTGGACTATTTTCTTTGTTTCTTTGTTTCTTTCTTTGTTTCCTTCTTTCCTTCCTTCCTTCCTTCCTTCCTTCCTTCCTTCCTTCCTTCTTTTTTCCTATTTCAGAAGCCAAATCAGAGTTGTAATATTGGGTCTGGATTGCATATTCTTAGAGTATCTGGGGTAGCTATGTGGCTATTTCCTACATTTTATTAACTGGGGTGACCCTTGGTATATCCCTGCCAAAGGCTTAGTCTGGACAGTTTGTTTCAATTATGCACACTCACAGTGATTAGAAGAAAAAAAAAAAAAGAAAGTCATCTTTAACCTGCTTTTCCTCAAGGGATCCATATATTGTTTCCTCAGAAAGCTGAAACCCAGGGCATTCCTCTCTGGTTCCCTCCTAAACAATTACCATGCCTTCCTGAGTTTTCCCCTCTGTATTCTTTCTCATGGGACAGGTATCCAGGCTGTGCTTTTTTCCAGCCCCATCATCATCTTCTTCTTCTTCTTTTTTTTTTTGGATTTTTGCCCATGTCCTTTCCATAGTTTCTATGCATAGACACTTCTGTTTTAAGTCTTGTCTATGCTCAGACAAGACCATGCTAAAGCTAACATGCCTTCTCAGTTTTCAAAATGAGATTTGTTCATTGCTCTTTCAAAGCATATTCCTAGCTGCTGAAAGGCATGGTTCTCTAATTCAGTATTTTAAATTGATTTTAGAATTCAAATTGAAAGCTTTGAAATCAAATACTTATACAGCCAAAAGGGAGACTTGAAATCAAATGGAAATTAGGATTAGGTCCAACTCCACTGTTGAAGGTAGGTAGGACTTGTCTTCAAACAAATGACTGAACTCCTGGGGCAGTTCTTTTCCTGGAAGAAGTAATGACTTCACAGGATTCTTGTGGGCACTGAGAAATAACACAAACAAAGCTTTTGAGAGTGATACAATCACAGATATCATGGGCTTCCACAAGCCCCTCTGTTCCACTACTGCTCTATCACTGTTGCTTCAGAAATCGGCCTGCTTAAGATGTTGGTGTGTTTTTCCCAACATCATATAATACTCTAGCACTTGACTAACAGTTCAGAGTCAGACAAACCCACAGTGCAAGGGCTGATTTAACAAGGTGTCTTCCACTTCAGATTCCAGACACAAGAGGTAACCAGGCTACTCACACTTTGAATGCAAGTGGTCCTACTATACTTCACACTTCAGGTTTGATAATTTGCCAGAAAAACTAGGAATGAACATACTTAAAAATAAAGAGTACAACATACTTATTGATTATGAAATTATAAAGAATATGAATAGAAGAGATGACAGGACTGTGTATATAAGACAGTGATGAAACATCCCTGCTCTTGGGACCAGCCATGCAAAACAGTTCCCCACACATCTTACACATCTTTCTAGAATGATTCCTCACATTCCACCTTCCCTGCACACCTTCCATGTAACATGTTCATCATTACACATGAAATCCTTAAAGCTTTGTCTTAGAATTTGTACACCATGATTTCTAGCAGTGTTTCTCCCCCTGCAGGTTAGGGAGCTATATGTAACTGAAAATCTTCAGACATTAATCAATTATTTATCTTAAAAGACTTTAAAACCTATCCTGTCCAAGAAAGCCTACCCAAGTCATCTTACTGCTATGGATAGGGATATGGGAAGAAAACTTGTTCTTGAAAGACCCTCAAAGCAAGGACCCCCTCACACCTCGACTCAGGAAAGGTCACTCCGCAAATCACTCACAAGAAATGGTCTTGATGCAAACAGCAAGAGGATTTTTATTCCAAGCGCAATGGGGCCCACAATCATACACCACACAGGAACGGAAGACTGCAGACCCCAGTGCAGAATCAGGACAGCTTTTGTAGGGTTACAACAAAGCCCATGCATTGCAAAGCAATCATTCCTTAGCATCGAGAGCCCACGCGGTGCAGGCCAATAGATTTATACCACTTCATAGTTTCTAGGCCATTCATTTCAAATCATCCAAGCCCGTGCTCCGTGGACCGATCAGTTTCCTATAGTCTCAGAGGTCCGCATTTTTGTGGGCTCCTGGGGGGGGGAGGGGTTGGGTGGGTGTGTGACAGATTGTAGTTAAAATAGGTCACAAGGGCTTTCCATCAATGCACAAGTGGTTTAGAAAGCTAAATAAATGTTAGTCAGCTCATTTCCTGTTATCTTACTAGGCCAGGATCACAGACTTAAGGGCCTATCTTATGCCCTTTCACCTAGTTCCATACAGAGAGCAGGCTCAAGAAATGTGACCTTTTACCTATTTTCTGGTATAGAGCAGTGTCTGGAATTTGAGGTATTTAGGGCTTCTTAGGAGTGAGATAGCTTTCCTAAACTTCTGACTTCTTGGGGTCATTGGAGAGTTAGGCACTGGGGAGTCAGGCTGTATTTCTCATTCTTTCCTTATCTATAAATAGTCTCTCACCACTCAGGAAATTTTAGGTTTCAGAAGCTCTATTCCAGAAATTGTAGACAAGGACATACCATAGATGGTACTATAGCACAACAATTACAACTGGCTGCCACCATTTTTATCAACTCAATTTGTAGGGAACATCAACTTTTCTGTACCCTATACTCCCATGAAGAGTGTAATTGACACTTTTCTTATATCACCCTAGTTAGTATTTCAGGACCCTGGGGTGCAGGTCAACACCCATATTTCTTCTAGTGTTTCCATTCTTTAGAGATGAAAATGTCACAAAGCCACTCTTCCTTCCATGATTCTGGTTCCATTCATTGTCTTGTTGGTAGCCCACCAAGAAGAGAGAGCTAAAACATTACACAAGATTACATGATAACATGATTTACAGAGAATCTTATTTTTCATTGGGCATATGTATTTTACTGCCATAGAGAGTAATTTATTTAATATTAATTTTTGTTTTTGGAATTTACACTAAATCACTGTAAAATTGTGAAATAAGCTAGTCAAAAACCTACCACAAATTGACACACCTAAATAATCAGGCAAATACATGGAGCTTTTCAGGAATTAAGCCCAGTATTTTGCAGAAAGGATACCAAATAATTTCATCTTCCCATTTTTGACAGTTTTTCTGTTCACTGTGAAACTGGACTCTGAAGATAATTCTTCACTACAAAATGACCAGTCTCCAGAAGTGTGTGTTGATAGTCTACCAGGGTGCTACTGGCTTGAAGCTGTGCTCATGGGTATCCGGGAGTTCATTCTCCACCTCTTATCTATGCATCATTAAGATATACAAAATGAGAAGGTAAGTTTCATAAGGCATTGATTGTTTGAATTAATAAGAAAAACACCCAAGTCTCTTACTTTTTGAAACTAGAAATTTGAAACTGAAAAGCCCCCAAGATTTCATCTGTAATTCGTACACCAGGCTGAACTGCCTCAAATCAGTTAGGTGCATGATAAATAAGAAACAAGCTTTGTTTCCACGAGGGAGTCAGAGCTTATGAGTCAAAAGCTAGAGTATTTTTCCTATGAAGGCTTTGGCTCCACTCATAAAGCTAAGCTTGTTCTCCTATAGTAAATGAAGGAGAATCATTTTCAAAGATTACTCCAGTGAGGTCTGTGTGCATAATTAAGTACGCGTGTATGTCCTGCTGCAAAAGAAAGCATTCTTAGTGACTGTATACACACACCTGCATGGCAGTATAGAAATTAATCAGGATACCTGGTAAGGCCTTTGGCTTCTGGGAAGTCAGTAAGAAGCAGATATGTACTTTTAAGACAATATTTCTCTGCATTGAACATCTTGACCCCTTGATCCTGGTTAAACGATCCCAATGCCTCAGTCTCTCAAGTAGTTCATTTTTCCATATCTGACTGTATGTTTGCTTTCAGAATGCTTCACTTCCTCTTTGGAAGTACAGTTTACCAAACTGAGTGTGAGCTTGACTTCCTAAAAAAGAGGAATAGTTTTATTATCTTTTTTAGGTCATTAAATAAACACTGTTCAAAAAAAGCTTGAATTTATTAATCAATTGTGGTTTAAGCGATTCACTCTTATTTTCTAAGATCTTGTTATCACAGACCACTTTGTGGTCCTCTAATGTGCTGGAAGTCCATGTCCAGTGTACTGAGAACTAATTGCTTAGCCATTTGGCACATGCTTATATGCCAAGTACACTCTGGAAACACCTGCTGCTGGAATTGTTGGTGCAGATATTTTTATGTGGCTCTGAGCCTGCTTTCCTTGTTGAGGCATCAACTCTGGAGAGGAGCTCATATTAGTGTTATTAGCTAAACTCAGAATGAAATGCCACTGCCTGTATATGACACAGTCTGAGTACTTGTGGGAAATGTCCTTTAATGACCAACCAGTGTCCTCAGGGTGGAAGAGAGGGCTGTCTGGGAGACTGTTTTCTGTTAATATTGTATATCTTTGATTATCAAAATAAAATTTCCTAGCTGTTGAAAGAGCTAAGAGTATTGACCTTCTACGTTTACTTTGGCATGTTTTAATGACATTTTGATTAATTAGTTAGCAGTCATTGTTTTTCAGGTACACATGATATAATCTTAGGCAAACATACAGTTCTTTAGAAATTTTAATATTACATCCTACATCAAGAAAATAAATGAATGAAAGGTTTGCATGTTTTTTTATACCTAGATCTATTTTTTTTGAGAATTCACTAAGATTTCTTCTTTCACTAGGAGGGAGGAAGGGAGGGAAGGAGGGAAGGAAAGAGAGAGAGAGAGAGAGAGAGAGAGAGAGAGAGAGAGAGAGAGAGAAATAATGAGGCTCTTTGATCCAGCATTTCTTAACTAACTTCAACACCCAGATAAGAGTTTCAAGGCAAGATTTTTTAAACCAGTAGAGACATTCATTCAATGTTGAGGTTTGAGTAGGAAAATATTATTGTCTTAGTCTGCCTGGCTGCCCTAACAGAATACCACAGGCTGGAAGCACTGGGCAGTGAAGGCCTATTCCCCAGTGTTGGAGGCTGGGATCCAGGAAAAGGGACAAGCAGAGATGTTAACTGCTGTAGCCCCTCTCCTGACTGCAGACAGGTCCTCCTCACTGTCTTTAGTGTGATCTTTGTCTGTGTACACTCACAGTGTGAGCTGCTCTTACAAAGAAAGGTAGTCACTCTGGACTGCAGTCCCACCATCATGAACCATTTAGCTTGTTTCCTGAGAGGATAAACCCCATTTGTATGACAGTCCTTTGGCTGCTGTACTGTGCAATTATTTCACATGAGTTTGAAAGACTTTCTTCAATGCTACAGTATTTTATGTACAGCCGGGACCATGTTGAATCTTAAGGTCTCTGCCATATATTGCATAATTTCTGAAATATTTATATTAAAAGTTATAGGCACTCTATTTTGTTCCCTGATATTCATATATTGGCAACTTAGGTACTGATCTTAAGTCAAAAACCCCATCCTCCCTGAGTCCCTACTACTCTGAGGACATAGACTAAGCACTGTTTCTGGCCTACACGAATCAGGTCTTCGGTTGCTGGTTTTCCCTTTTCTTCTTTACAGTGTCTCCTTCATGCCTTATTGTCTGACTCAGGCAACAGTGATTCTTTATGCTCTTCCTGACATGGGTTTAAATGGTTATTTGCAGTTTTGGATCACTCAGTTTGATGTTGTGTTCACCAATTCAACCATTCACCTTCATCTCATTTCCTGCTCTTATCCTCTTCCCTTGGCTTAGCTACCAAATGCTACAGCAATGTTACACCGTTTTGTGAGAGAATTTTTATTTTTACATAGGAATAATAAGCTTTGGGAGATCAAACCTCTTCTAGTTCCCATGATGAGTGTCACTGTATATGGTTAATTTGGTACAGTTAGATGATGACTATGATCTATTTTTAAAGTCTATGATCTATTTCCAATATCTTCTATTGTACCACATATTAATTCCAAATCTCATGTGTATGTGTTATGCTTTGATTTAACTGTAGTATTGCTGGATTTGGGGTGGAAGCTGAGAAAATTCACTTTAGATACAGAAGCTTAAAACTGAAACTTATTTTTTTGAGTTCTCAGGGAGGTGGCGAGGTCTCCATCTGAACCATCTCTGGGAGATTGAATAACGTTTTTAAGGGATAGGAGCACAAAGCAAGGGGAAGCTCGAGTGAAATAAAGTGTGGTTTAATTGTATTTTGACATTCTGGGTCAAGCAAGGGAGTACATTTATAGACAGGGCTTATCCAGGGCACCTGGCTTCAAGATCCTTAATTCATCCTCCTCGATGTTTGGTCCAGAGTTCAGAGTGATAAGGAGACAAAGGACTGGCCAGTATCATTTAGTTAACTAGGGCATAACAGGAAAGTTGTCATATATTTTACAACTGATTCACCTTGTTTTAGACAACAGCAATTACTATCTTCTTTACCAGTTTACAGATAACTAAGAAAACTTTTGGAGAAGTGGGATAGGTGTTTGTTCCTAGACCTGGGGACATGAACTAGTTTGACCTTGCCAACAAGATAAGTTGTCTTTAAGATAACTGGGTTCAGACAACAGTCACCTTACAAGTTGTCTCTGAGCTGTCTGGACTCAGACAACTCAATACAGAAGCTCCCCTAGTGCCTGAGACCTTGAATTTAGTTTCCTCTTATGGTTAAATCGAGTCTGAAAACAATATGGTAGCACTTAGACTATGTTTCTTTTGCTTGTTCCCAGTAGTATGAATTTACTAATTTACTTGACTCACATCACATTAAACCATAGGTAGACAAGAACTAGCAAGTGAGCCTTAGAGTCAGGTGGAGTCCCCAGACGAAGTCTCTACTTTGAGAACCAATTGCCTGCTACCAGATTACTGAAACATCTTTACTGTCTGCTCCATAATCTACAAGAACTAAAATGTCACTATTCTCACTATTCTCAAAGCCTGTGAGAAGGCTTAGTGCATAAAGATACTTGCTGAAAAGCCTGATAACTATATCCATCACTACAAGATACACATGGAAAGAGAGAACTGACTGCTACAAATTGTACTTTGATCATAACAAGGTCATTGTGATGGTTTTCATATGCTTGTCACAGGGAGTGGCACTATTAGAAGGGGTCACCCTGTTGGAGTAGGTGTGTGTCACGGTGGGTATAGGCTTTAAGACCCTTATCCTAGCTGCCTGGAAGCCAGTATTCTGCTAGAAGCCTTCAGATGAAGATGTAGAACTCTCAGCATCTCCTGCACCATGCCTCTTGGACAGTGTGTTCCTGCCTTGATGATAATGAACTGAATCTCTGAACTTGTAAGCCAGCCCCAATTAAATGTTGTCCTTAGAAGAGTTGCCTTGGTCATAGTGTCTGTTCACAGCAGTAAAATCCTAAGACATAAGTTGATACCAGGGACTAGGGTATTCCTGTGATAGGCCTGACTATGCTTTTGTTTGGAAGAAGGTGGATTTGGGGACTTTGGATTTGGAAAGTAGTGGCATGCTTTAAATGGGTCTTAATGAGCTATCCATGTAGGAACATGGAAGACTTTGTTGTGAGTGATTTGAAGTGTACAGACCTGGCCCAAGGTGTTTCAGTTGAGAAGAACTTCATTATGTGGCCTTGAGACTGGTTTTGGGGTATTTTGATGAAGAATGTGGCTGATTTTTGCCCTTGTCTGAAGAGCTGGCCTGAGGATCAGGTGACTCAGATTAATTGCATTGACAAAGGAAGCCTCAGCAACACCCATCATAGACTTTGTTTTCTGATTAAGTCTCATTAAAAGTGTTTTGAATAAGCATAGCAAGCTTTGAAAGGAAAATATAGAAATATATGGTTTCAGAGCTATCAGGAAGTGAAAGGGAGCTGAATTCTGTATTCAAGAATATTAAATTAAGGGAGTGGAGAATTTGGGGCAAGGTCCCACCCAGCTAAGTTTACGTCCAGGCATGGTGCTATAAACCTTTAATCCCAGAAGACAAAACCAAACAGATCTCTGAGTTCAAGGCTAGCCTGGGATAGACCCAGTCCTAAGTGAAGAAAATATTAAGTCCATGTGTGGTGGTACACACATTTAATCCCAGGAAACCCATGCAGATTTAAGTTCAAGGTCAACCTACAAAGCAAGTTCAAGGACAGCCAAGCTCAGACAGTAAGGGAGTTCCAGAACAGAAAGCTTGTAAGATAATAAGAGGGGTCATGTTACAGTCACAGCAAGTAGATGAACTCAGGGGCTTTAGTCATGTGACCCTAACTTTAAATTCTATACTGGGACAACTGATGCTGGTTAGCTAAAGCTAAGAGTGTAGTGGTGATTAACAAGAGGCCAGCATCACTGAAGTGAAATATTCTTGAAGGTATTATCTAAAAGTGCAAAGAAGCTGTCTTCCAGAGATACCTTATGTTGTGGCTGTACTTGGCAATGCCTAAGAGTCACCCAGGTGGTACTGGTCTTGAAGGTATAAAGCAGTCATGGAGTACAGCTGAGTATTGGCACTATGAGAGGCAGGGAAGGCCATTGGGGAAGGTGCAGCTTCAGTTGCAGTTGACAGCCCAGGACTGAGAGGTCATGCAAAGGAGTTTAGGCTTGGCACCATAAAGAGAGCCTATGAGAGGCCTAGCTGCAGCAGAAGACCTCAGAGTATTGAAGATGCCAGTACCATGGGATGACCATCAAGAACAGCAGCAACAATGGAGTAAATCAACAAGAGCCTAGAGTGCTACAGAGGGCAGAGCTGAAGAAGAGTCCCAAACCCTTTGGAGGAGTCCAGAAGATCATGTGTGTGTGAATCTTTGACACTGTAACAAGAAACTTTGAAGTTGAGGTTGACTTGGAGACCCCAAGATGTTAACGAAGCCAGAGCTATGTGATACCTGCCTAGAACAGCTATTAATAGGGAGTGGAGCCAACCCAGCAGTCAACAAAGATGAAAAAGGAGTTGGAGATCTGACAACTACTTTGACATCAGACATGGAGATGGAGAGTTTAGAGTTTGCCCATCTAGTTTCCTGACTTGCTTTGGGGATTACAGTTAAGTGATTGGATGAATCTCAGAAGAGATCTTGAAAACTGAACTTTTAACATTGTTGAGACTGCTATAGAGTTATAGGGGTTTTGGAAGTTGAACTAAATGTAATTTTTATTATGCTATGGTTAGGTATGGTCCCCACAGACTCATGTGTTTGTACAAACCTATGGGGGACAGGGAGTGGAATTTGATGGTTTGTACCTGCTCAGCCCAGGGAGTAGCACTATTAGAAGGTAAGGCCCTGTAGGAGTAGTTGTGTCACTCTGGGTGTGGGCATTAAGACCCTTATGTTAGCTTCCTGGAAGCCAATATTTTGCTAGGAGCCTTCAGATAAAGATGTAGAACTTTTAGCATCTCCTGCACCATGCTTGTCCAGATAGTGTCATGTTATGGACTGAAACTCTAAACCTATAAGCCAGACCCAATTAAATGTTGCCCTTGTAAGAGTTGCCTTGGTCACGTGTCTGTTCACAGCAGTAAAACACTAAGACAGGAACAACAACAACAACAACAACAACAACAAAACAAACCACTAACTAAGACAGGGAGCAAAGATTTTGCTCCAATATATGCACATAAATGCACACACACACAYACACACACACACACACACACACACACACACACACACACAAATAAAGAACCAAATAAAGGAAAGAAATACATCTCATTAATCCTAAGGTCTACTTCAAGTTGCCAAGTTGATTCAGATAATATTGTGATCCTTAATGATATACCTCAGAATGTTTGTTATTACAGGTGTGACTTGGGATTTGGGGTATGACTCTATGTCTCTCAGCTTTCCTAAAAAGAGATGCTTCATTGCTTGAAACTGCTCAGAGGAGTTGATCTCTTCACCCTCTCAATGAAAGATCACCACATTCTATTTTGCATATATATCAGGGATCAGAGTAATTTTATAAGTGAAATGTCACTTGGTCTAGAACTTTCCAATCTTTCCCCTGCCCTGACTCTGTTCTGCATTCACTGAACTTATCAGGAATACTCAGTTTAAAGCCTTCAATATACTATTTTCTTTAATTTACTACCATTACCTTGAAGAGTAACTTGCTAGGTGGCAGAATTACTGTGAAAATGGATTCCAAAATATTTAGCATGAAACTGAATTATCATGACTGGCACAATCTTTTGCTATAAATGAGCCATAATCATTTGGATAGTGTATATACCCCTTGTATGAGTCCTATAGACATAAAATTCCTATAGATGCTGATTAAATATTCATGACTATATATGAGTAAACTAAGAAAAATTGGAAAATTGTTATTTTTATTTTTTTGTAGTGCATCTTTTATTTTCCATGTTTAATTAAAAATAAGCATTTAGTTTCAGATTAGATTTATGGTAAAGGGAAGATAGTACAGAGAGTGTGACCAATTGCCTATACTACTAGAACTTGCCTACTCTGATTTTTGTAGTTAATATTTATATTTTGTGGTTATTATAATTAGAAAACAAAATTGATAAGTGACTATTATTTGCTGAACATATTTTAGTAGTTTTTTCTTTTTARCTACAGGTTTTCTGTGTTTTCTATTGTATGAGATTTTGTAGGAGGGTGAGAAATCACTTTTACTCATTTTAGCTTTTGTCTTGGCTATAATAGTTCACTAATCTATTTTCATTTTTAGGATTTTGATGCTTTTGAAGAGTGCTGAGGTGAGGCATTTGATTTTTTCTATGCATATCATCTAACCATTTCTCCCCAGATTATGCAGCTTTAGGGGTCTTGGAGAATTCTGGTGAGCCATATTACCACTGTGTTCACATTCTACCTAGAGTTCATGCTATGCATTGACTCAGAACTGTCACGTGAGCATGAACTACCTGCTCCACRTYCATGGATATAAGGATTTCTTTGTTGTTAAATTTAGTCCTCCACCCGTCTGCTTGCACACCACTCCCCTTAAAATGAAGATGCACTTCTGAATATCCTACCCCTCATGATTGGAAAGAAATGCCTGAGTCCTTGGAAAGAACACAGCAATKCGAACTTGGAATTCTTCTGTACAAGGGATTTGTGTCTCCACATGGTGTAATCATTAATTAAGAGCTTACTTTGATCAATGGGCTTAAGAATTTTTCCTACATTGGTTATTACATTTCTTACTTTATTCCAAATTTGGGAATTGGTGCTTTTTATTATGTTGTTTTATATTATTTTGATTCTTTTCAGTTTTCCTTTCTCTAAGGTGAAAGGCTTATGAGAGCCATTATCTATAGCCATGAGAATTCTAGGCAAGTTCTGTGTCACTGTATCATCCTCTTTTGATCTTATTCTTGTTTCATGCACCCTTGAAAGCTGCATGCTCATTTTGTTTGTTACCTAATGCAGCCATAGATCCAGCAATTTCTATAAAGCATTGACACATGCATACTCAGTCATCCCCCACTATTATCTTGAAAAACAATTCAATACCTCCCAAACCACCGTGCTTCATATATTTAGCATTCTCATTCCTGCCAAAGCCATGCCATACAGTGACATGCATATTGCCTCCACTGTACTTCTCTTTCTGCAGTATCATCTGAATACACTCAGAAGATACTCAAAGATGGCTTACATTCATTTATCAATGAGCACACACTGTTTGTTAATTCATTTTTATTATTGGTTCACTTTATCCACTTTTATTATTTGCTTGATGAGTGTGATCTTGTTTTCCTCTGGTATGAGTTTTCAGTGAAAGCGACATGCAAGTGTGTGCACTGGTTTCCATGAGCAAATGGTATTCAGATAGAGTGATTACATGCTTTAGGATAGAGCTGTTCATTGTTTTATAAGAAAATTCCCAGTTTTCTTAAGATGTAGTTGTGCTAGTGTGAACTTTTGTCACCAAAGAATTAATCTGTTTGCCCTTCAAACTTGCCAGGAATGAATATTATCAGGACTGTTCTGGGGCAAGGTCTTAGGGAGATTGGATAATCAATTACTATAAGAAATAGTTATTGTAAGTTTTGTTTTTCAAAGCAAAGGAGATTAGCGTTTATTATATAAAGAATTACAATCCATTTTATTCAGAAAGTCATGTGTTCCAACCATATCCAGGTATAATTATGTTATTTTATTTTAGTAAGTTTTAAAATATCTTTGTGCATATTAYATGCTAGTCATTTACTAGAAGTGTTTTGCAAATATTTTCTTCCAGACTATGGCTTTAATTTTTTTCTGAAAATTTAATTCACAGAAAATTGACTTTTATTAAATTTGTGTGTCCATGTGTGCACAAACAGATTATGATCAAGGCAGAAAATAGTACTTAAGCCCATGTTGATCTAAGTAAGCTGTTGGTTAATGGTTATACTGAGGTGTATAGACAAATCTGTCAAACAGATGAATTCCAAGTAGTTCACATGCTGGATCACTTTCTAGGACTAGAGCATGTCTCTCCAATTGTAAGGTATAGAATGCTCAGAAAGATGTCTTCATTTCAAGAAGAGCCATGTGAAAGCATCAGGAGTAGGGGGTCAAAATTCATAGCAGAGAAATGTGATTGATACACATGCCCTGGAGCAGGCAGCCCATGCTGACATTAACAGTTCTAAGTCAATGCATAGCATGAACTCTGGGTAGGATGTGAGCAGAGTGGTACTGTGCCAGTACATAGTACTTTCCTAAACCTATAAATCAGTCTAACCCCAGGAGAAAAGATCAGACAGCATCCCCAGAAAAGAGCATCAAAACACTGACCCCCAAAAGATCTGACCCTTGAACTCTTGAATGCACATGTGGTGGTTGGGCAATGAATTTCAGCATTAGTTCTATTCTTCTACCATGTAGGTTCCAAGGAATTGAACTCAGATTGTTAGATTTAGCAGCATGTGCCTTTCTGAATAGAGCCATCTCTTGCACTCTTGAATTTTATTTTAATGAAGTCTAGTACATTTTTCAGTTGTTAATATTTGTGTTATATTTAAATATTTACCCCTAAACCAGATTCACAAGATTTTACTTCTGTGTGTTTGTTCACATGTTTCATAGTTTTTATTTTGTATATTTTTGGTTAGTTTTTGTGTAAAGAGTGAATCTTTGCTCATTTGGAATTAGATGTCTGATGGATCATCAGTGAGATATATCACTGATCTATCAGTGAGTGAGATGTGTCACTCATTGAAAAGACTGTCTCTTCTGTTCTCAATTGCTTTTGCCTGGCACTAAACATTAGTTAAATGCTTTTGTGTATACAAATATCTCAGTTCTCTCTTCTGTTCCACTGATCTTTGTATTTATTCATTAACTAGCCCCATGTTGTCTTGATTCCATCAGCTCTATAGTAAACTTTGACATCAGTAGTGTCCGTTAGACCTCTGACTTCAGTAATAATATATTGCTATCTCAGATTTTTTGCTGTGTGTACAAAATCCACAACCACATTGACAACAGCTACAATATAAACTGCCATTGTTTAATTGTCATCATACTGAATCTAAGTATCAGTTTTCTAAAATGAATATCTTAGTAATAACAAGTCATATATGCAAAAACATAAATTGTGTTTCTGTTTACTGACAAATCTGACTTCTTTCATAATTTCCTCAAAGTTTTATATGTACAAATTACATATTTCTTCTGTTAAATTTATATCAAATTATTTCACATAATCATGAATAGTAAGGTTTATTTAATTAAGGTTGTAAATATGTGTCTCTAGCATGCAGTATGCTATGGACTTTTTGTGACTTTTTATTTTGTATTCTTGATATATGAACTTACAACTTAGCCGAGCATTTCACAGTTGTGTCTGCAGAATGAAATGATCCAGGCCTAACTCGAAAACTCCGCTGTCTGAGACACCCAGTACAATTCACTGGAATTCACCCTGTTCATGTTTTTCTTATTGTAAGGAAAGTTGTATGGATTCTTGGCTTTACACTCCAGTGGGTGAAGCTGGAAGCCTTCACAATGTCACCTCAACATCATGTTCTTCTGTTTTTCTAGTCACATGTATTTTATCAGTGTTATCTTTGAGGAATGAGTTGCCTCTATATGTTTCCATCCACAGAGAAGTATAATTTATAAGTACATGTCACAATTATCACAGTTATTGCAGCTCTAAAGAAAGTTATATACATGCTATCAACAAAACTGATGTCAACAATTCAAGTTTTCCCTTAAATGATTTGTGTATTTTCTCCTGTTGCATTTATCTATTTGTTTCATTTTATAAGGAACTCCAGTAAGAGAATATTTGACACCAGAAAAGTACTTACTGGTAGTCTCTAAGGCATTCCTGCTCTTTGATTGGAAACACAGCACATCAGGGGGTAGATAGAAGATTTATTTGAGAAAAAAAAAGAAGTCAGTTGCTGTCCACATTGAGCCGTGGAAACTCATGCACGCACATACACATACAAAAACAATTAGAACTTTTGAGGAACTTAAATAAGGAGGAAAAAGCAAAGCTCAGAAAGGAATGGAACAGTTTGAACCAGTACCAGTCCTTGCATTAATGGTTTTCTACTACATGTTCTAAAATGCCCAAAGCTGTGGAGAAGGGTAGTGCAGATTTACACAAATCATAACTAACATATATTATTTCCCCATAAAATACATGCTTTGTCACATATACTGTGAGGTGCTAAGATTACTTTTAATATGAGGCCAGAGATACAGTTACAATATCTGTAAAGCATGCATTGCTCTTGCCTGGTCTCTTTAAAGCTCTCCAACTCATCCTGATGTTTTTCTTCCGTTTTTGATTTTAGGGAGATGAAGCATTAGTACATTCTGCAGGTGGTGTGTGAATGGGGGTCTTGAGTTTTTTTTTAATGTCAAAACCATCTAAGTTGGCCATTCAGAAGCCCCAGTGAAAAATGTGATGCCAGCCATGATATTCATATAAACTTGATAGTCCTTTATTTATAGTTATAGCTCCTATTAGAGAGCCTTTTTTCTATATATACAATAAAAAGAAACTGTTTCCTAAGACACTGCCATGATTTATTTCATGAATATTTCATGGATTCTTTTGTACATGATAATTTCTCTTTCCCTCCATTATTCCCCATTATATATTCTATCATTCTAGGGACCCATGCTCTGAAACTTTGATAGAGAACATTCATATGGAACATATCCCATTATCAAGACAAAAGTTTACAAAAAATAATTTTCAAAGTAACTATTCATATTTAGAACAAAATAATGGTGAGGTTTACAGTTTGCCAAGAAAAGTACATTAATTGTAAAGGAAAAAGTTTCTTTTAAATAAATCTCTTCTGTTTGTACGTTTTTTCCTTTGTTGCATAACAAGTTACCCCAAAAGCTAGAAGCTAAAACCAAGAAAAATACCTTCAACCTTTAATATTATGAGTCAGATTTGGAAATGTGTTTGCTAAGTAAATATGGATTTTGATTATAGTCAGGGCATCACCTGAAGATGCTTCTCAGGTAAGAAGATCTTTATCCCAGATATTTTTGTGTAGTATTAGCAGTTTGCTCATTCCTCACAGGCAACTAAATTACATACTTTTTCTACTATGAGTGACCTAAGACACAAATGGCACATATGAATCTACAATGATGTCATTATCTGGTGTGAAAAGCCACAATTCTATATTAACACACATTATATTAACCGGAATAAGTCATTAGAGTTTGGTCACAGTCTAGGGCAAGAAGATGACTTCAATATTTGAAGTGGAGACAATAATATCTTACCACTATAGTGTAGCAGTAGCCAAGTGACATTGAGTTATTTAATCTAAGCATCTGTTTATTCCACAAGTTAATGTAACAACATCTACCTTAAAGAATTCTTGAGTTTTATGCAATGGGAGCCGGATGCTTGTCCAAGTACATTCCTTTAGAGAAAGAAATGTGAAAATCTTCAACTGCGAAGTGTGTGGCTTTCAATGGTTATGCAATAAACACAGAGAGCAATCATTGCCAATGAAAAGGTTTAACTGCCAAAGAATGGTAGAGAATTACTGTCTCCAGTGACCTGATTCAATGTGGAGATTTCATTTGTGTTTTATTCTTTGTCTTTCTTACATTGTTCCATATGTCAGGAAGCTGGGGACAGGAAGCTAGTTTGTGGGGACAGGAAGGCTATTGCATCCCCTGCAGATTTGTGAGCTGACAGGGGATCAGGCCTTTGGCTCTGCAGAGCTCTCCTTGTTATTTTCTTCTCTGCCCTGCTGGTTCCACTTGTATTATGAAGCTGCACCCCAGGCAGACAGGAGGCAAAGGGCACAAAGTGTCTGCCGAATGTGCTATTTTGCACAACTCCTTTTTATTTTAATATAATTTTAGACTATGGAAAAGTTACAAGAGTAATCATGACTTCCCATAAGCTCTGCTCTTAATTTGGGTTCATTTAATGTTTGCATCTTCTTTAACTCCAGTATATTCACTGATATCAGAAAAATAAACACATAGTAATGTATTGTCTGCTCAATCTCTATATCTAATATCAGAACTAATGACAATGATTATTC
>BDUI01002058.1:63835-88876 GCA_002335545.1 Apodemus speciosus | reverse complement strand
ACAATTAAAAAATCTTTAATTGTAATATAGGATATTTCTGCTTTATATAAATTTTTTTATTTTAAATGTAATTGGTGTTGTCTGTTTTTCACATAATTTGCATCCTCAAAGGCCATCTGTTACAGAAAGCGTTACTCCTAATAAGGCATTTATCATTGCCTTACCTTATGTCTATTTATCCTTGCTTATTAACTGTTGTAATAATCATAAAATTTTAACTATCCTAATTTACTTTCTTAATGCTGRACGTTTGGGGGTATTATATTTTTAAATCACAATTCATGTCATGATAACAAATGTCAGGATGGGTAATTTCAGAAAGAAATTTTACAATTTCTTCAAGTAATGTACTCTGCCTCATTGAATGCACTGTTTCAGATGAGGAGGAGACAGTAGGCAGCACTCTCTTGCCTGTCTGCTTTTGCATGGTTGATCAAGATGAATGATATCAACATGGGTGGAAGATACATATTGAACAGAGACACTAAATGCAGCAGAGGGATGGTGGAGTCATAAGAATTGTACATTAACAAATCCCTCTACTCATTTTTCTTTATGTATTTTTCCAAAGTCGAGTCTAGAAGAAAAAATTGAAAGCAAATAATTTTTTTCATATTCAGAATTCCCCATGCACCCACACTTTAATCAAAGTAGTATTAAAATGGTTGAACATAGGGTAGTACTTTTGTTAAAAGTGCTTATATTATTGTATCATTTATAAAGAAAAAGAAACTTGTGGAAACACAATACTAGATAAATTACTGTGACCTAATACTGATTTTTGTTTCTACACAACTTTAGCTTATTATGTCTTAGTGGGTATATTGGGGAAACCATTGAAGTTCTGTAATATTCCTGTTAAGTCATTAAAGTATTGTGATAGACAGTGAACAGCCTTTCCAGAGCATTTTATATCTGTTAAACAGTGACTTGCCACAAAGAAACTACCAAGTTAATCATATTGATTACAGTTGCCCCAGATATTCTGACCATTGTGTTGGCTCAGGCTTAAAAGATGTTGGTGCTGGGAGCCATAAATCCAACATCCCCTGACTGAGATTGGTTGGAAAATGCTTTTCTAGAGCACAGGATAGTGAGCGAAACATGATTTACTCATGATTTTACTTGAAATCTCAAGGGGAATTTTAAGCTACCATTATGAATATGGAGTCTTTGTTTTAGTATCTTTTAACACTTCCAGCACCCTTTCTTCTCKTGGTTTTATTTGCTAAAACTCTTTCTTTTTTTTTTTTTCATTTCTTTTTGAAGGAATCACTTTAAAACGAATGCAGCTGCCATGGAACTATCCAACACAGCAAATTTTCTGCTCCCAGTTTTCAGGTGTATCCCTTCATTTCCAGAATCATCAGCTCTTTTGTCAGAATTTATATTTTTCCCTCCCATTTTTAGATTTTGTAAGCTATCTGATGATCATAACACAAAGGGCTGTCATTGAACAGTGATGTAGCATGGATCTTCATCTATGTGATGTGCCACACAGAATATTTTATTTCCAGCTGAAGATAATTAGTTCTTAAAGTAACGAAGAAACAAGAAGTAGGGAAGCACAGACACAAATAGCCGTGAATTCAGAATTCACGCAGAATGTTCAAATTAAAGCAAATGTTTCCATGGCCAATTACCTAATTTGTAATTGCAACTATTCACTACACTTGATTATTCCCTTCAACACTTTCCTTTCACTCCCCCAACTCCTTTCTAGTTTTTGTATGATAGCCTCGTGATAAACTCAGAATGGTTGACTGTTTCTTTCCCACCGCACTGCACCTCCAAATTCCATCAAGGTCACATGAAACAATGAGATGTGATTGGAGGGTGGATTTGTACTTTCATATTGTTCCTTTGAGGTGTGTGATGTGAACAACTGTGTTAAGTATAATCAAACCATAAGAGATATGTCAAATAGTATGAGAGAGACAGACAGACGGAGAGACAGAGAGACAAAGAGAGAGACAGAGACAGATCAAGAGAAGTTGTAAGCCATCTCTAACATTTATAAATATAGATGGATCAGAAAAGAAGTAAAGAAATAAAATAAATATATGGAGTGGTAATGTAGAAACACAGAAATGAGACATTCTTGCCAAGATATTTTCATGTGAATGTAAAAAAGTGTTAATGCTATTAAAACGGGTGATGGTAGTAATCTGATAATTAAACCTTTTCAAGCTTTTGGCCCAAGGTTCTGAAGAGTAACATACAGGATCCCTAGGTACCTGAAGTCACCCAGTCCCTAAGATTTCTCACTGTGGTTTGTGGACAGTACCTATGAGAGTTAATTGGGATGCTGGATAAAAACAAAAAATTAAAGCATATTGCAACCGTTTTAGCTTTGCTTCACTCTTTGTTGTGGTAACACACATAACAAACTTTGTTAATACGGAGATACTGTATAGTGAACACATCAATAATTTATACTTATTAGAGTGAGAGCTATTTCATTCAGAAAAATTAATACTTAGGCTTATTAAATCAAGTATTATAGTCTGCTTCTTACTCACTAATAAACAGTTCTACCTTCTTTCTCTAATTGTACTACTGTCATTGTCTTCTACAGACAGAATCAAATGGTACTTTTCTTTGTCTGATTCATGTATTGAATTTAGCATAAATGACTACATTTTATATGTGTTGTACAATATTAAAAAACTCTTAAATTTAGAGATTAATGACACTAACCTGAATATATAAAATGTCACATATACTCAAATTCACAATTTCTTTTCCATTCATGTGTAATTAGATAATAGAGAACTATTTTACTATATTCAAAGATGTATCTATCATCTATATATCATTTATCATCTATATTTTAATTGATCATATAGCGTCTATATATCTATCAATGTATCTTTCTGTCATATTTCTATTTATCTATCCATCTATGAACATCATCTCTCTATAGATGGATCTTTCATCTAACTATCCCTCTATCTATCTATCATCTATCTATCTATCTATCTATCTATCTATCTATCTATCTATCTATCTATCTATAAATCTATTATCTTTCATCTATCTTTCATCTATATGTATACATTGTCTATTGCATTGGGTCACCACTTTCAATTTGTTCAAGTATATGTCTAGAAATGGAAATGATTTGATTATTTGATATTTTCTTCAAGTTGGTCGGGAGACTGACATTCTGTTCTTTCATGTGACTGCACCATTGTGCTCTCCTTTTTGTACAGTGGCCAGAGTTACACAGTTTATTATCTCACGTATGTGTTACTTATTTATTCTGTGTGTGAACTTAAAGGAAGGCAACCTAAAGGAGACAATTATCTGCTTCCAGCATTTGTGTCCAGTACTTGATTTCAAGTTGTCAGGCTTGTACCTTTACAGGTCAATATTTCTACATGTCTGGGTTCTTTACATTCTTGTCATCAGTTGTTATTTTGTATTTTAAATATTTGCCAGCATAAATGAGTGAAGAAGAGTCATGTTATTCATCATATACCCCTAGAAATAGGGGTTGTTGAATGCCTTTTCAATTATTCAGTTAAATTTGATTATTTGTGCCTTTTGCCTATGTTTAAATACTAATTATTCTTGTGGTCTTTTCAAAATTCCTTTAAACTTCTCTATGTTCTGGATCTTAGTTATGATTAGATGGATTATTTTCATGCATTCTTTTACTTTTCTTTTACTTTGTGTGTTGCTCTTTAATGAGTGTGTCTCTTGATGTTCAACTTTAATAAGATAAACTCAAAACATACATTTTGTCTAATTTTTACTCTGGTTCCTTGTAATTGCAATATCAAGAAGAAGCTGCATACTGATACTTTAACATATGTATATATACATATATATAATTTCATATATATTATATGGATATGTATATAATTTTTCTCTTTTATTGAAAATAGATTGATTTCTCATACAATATCTTCTGATTTAGTGGTTTTTTTTCCTTCCTCTATTCATATCAGTTCCTTCCTACATTCACTCATATCTGGATCCACTCCATTCCTGTCTCTCATTAGATAACACAGAGTCATCTAAGGGATATTAATGTAATATAATAATATAATATAAAAGATAAAGCAAAAACAAAACAAAACAAAACAGAATGGCCAGGTGTGGTGGCACACGCCTTTAATCCCAACACTCGGGAGGCAGAGGCAGCTGGATTTCTGAATTCGAGGCCAGCCTGGACTACAGAGAGAGTTCYAGGACAGCCAGGGCTACACAGAGAAACCCTGCCTCAAAAACAACAAAAAACAAAAAACAAAAAACAAAAACAAACAAACAAACAAACAAACAAAACAGAATGGAAAGAGCCCAAGAGAAGGCAAAAGAACCAGAGACTCACTAATTAATATACCTAGGAATCCCATTAAAAACACTAAATGAAAAGTCATAGTATATGTACAGAGAGCCTGATGCAGATCTGTGCAGGCACTGTGTATGCTGCATCAGTCTCTGTGAATTCATATGAGCCATGATAATGTCATTATAGGGAATACTCTTTTCTTGATGCCTTCCATTCCCTTTGGCTCTTAAATTCTTTCTGCCTCCTCCCTTTTAGTGTTCTCTGAACCACAAGAGGAGGGACTTAGAGATATTTCCTTTAGAGCAAAGTCTTCCAAAGTCTCTCAGTCTCTACTGTGCCTTTGTATATGTCCCCAATGCAAGAGGANTTTTTTTCCTTCCTCTATTCATATCAGTTCCTTCCTACATTCACTCATATCTGGATCCACTCCATTCCTGTCTCTCATTAGATAACACAGAGTCATCTAAGGGATATTAATGTAATATAATAATATAATATAAAAGATAAAGCAAAAACAAAACAAAACAAAACAGAATGGCCAGGTGTGGTGGCACACGCCTTTAATCCCAACACTCGGGAGGCAGAGGCAGCTGGATTTCTGAATTCGAGGCCAGCCTGGACTACAGAGAGAGTTCYAGGACAGCCAGGGCTACACAGAGAAACCCTGCCTCAAAAACAACAAAAAACAAAAAACAAAAAACAAAAACAAACAAACAAACAAACAAACAAAACAGAATGGAAAGAGCCCAAGAGAAGGCAAAAGAACCAGAGACTCACTAATTAATATACCTAGGAATCCCATTAAAAACACTAAATGAAAAGTCATAGTATATGTACAGAGAGCCTGATGCAGATCTGTGCAGGCACTGTGTATGCTGCATCAGTCTCTGTGAATTCATATGAGCCATGATAATGTCATTATAGGGAATACTCTTTTCTTGATGCCTTCCATTCCCTTTGGCTCTTAAATTCTTTCTGCCTCCTCCCTTTTAGTGTTCTCTGAACCACAAGAGGAGGGACTT
This sequence comes from Apodemus speciosus, assembly GCA_002335545.1. Classification (NCBI taxonomy): domain Eukaryota; kingdom Metazoa; phylum Chordata; class Mammalia; order Rodentia; family Muridae; genus Apodemus; species Apodemus speciosus. Next base: position 83,554 of record BDUI01002058.1, on the reverse strand, counting down.
AGAGATATTTCCTTTAGAGCAAAGTCTTCCAAAGTCTCTCAGTCTCTACTGTGCCTTTGTATATGTCCCCAATGCAAGAGGAMTCTACTCTGATGATGGCTGAAAAAATTCAATTTGGAGTGATTTTATTGCTACACATTTTTCAACCAGGAGTTATTGGTTTTACCATAGGTCTAGCTATCTAGTCCCAGGTTGTTCACTCAAGCAGTGTTGGGTGTGGGTTTCATCTTGTAGAGTGGGTCTTATGGCAAATCAGATACTGGTTAAAACTTTATACTTTAAGTCTTTACATTTCAATATTTAATCCTTTTAAAGTTTATTTCTGTACATCTTATTAGGTATGAGTTCAATATCATTATGTTTTTCAGCATGATTTGTTGCTATTTCTGACTTCTCCCCATTGAACATTTTTAACATACATGTCAAAATTATTTGCACATACATGAATGGGTAACTTTGGATCTGCACTATATTCCACTGGGCTATTTGGTTTAAAGATGTACTACATTTTTGGGTTTCCATAAGTTTGCTTTGAATTCTGAAATTACTACATATGATGACTCCAAATTAGTCTATTTTGGTGTTGTTTTGATGGTGAGGAATCTCCTAAGATTAAAAAAAAATAAGCATGGACTTTTCTCTATTAAAGTCATTGAAAATTTCAAAGGAATTTCTTTAAATTTGGTAATGTCTTGGGTAAACTTGGATAATGCCTTACTCTACTTTATGTTAAGAGAGCAAAATGTGTCAGCCCAGGTAACTGAAGAGAATTACTTGGGTGATCATAGTGGCTAGAAAGAACAATCATAATGCTGTCAACATTCTGTGGAGGGAGCTTTGACTGTATCAAAACAGAAAAAGTAGCAGGAAAGGAACTAGCTGCTTGTAGCAGGTACCAGACTTGCAGTTGTGCTTCATAGTAGCTAAGGCTTGAGTGAAATAATGCAGGAAGAGAATCCTAGCATACTCTTACTAGGTAAGAATTAATTGTCTTTGGAGTCACGTCCCATGATCTACCCACTTCCTATAGAGTCCTTCCCAGTACACATGAATTGAAGGAATAACCCAGATTCAAATCAAATCAGGAAATTTGTGCATCTTAATATCATCAACTTTATCAACTGGCACATATTTACTGTCTTTCCTCAATCTGAATCACAATTAATATCTTTGATTTGGAACGAAATGTTTGTATTTCTGTATTGTGAATCATTCACATACTATTTTGTTTAATGAGGCCATTATAAGTAAAATTGTCCCCAAAATCCCTTCTTTGAAATACTTATTGTTAGTAAGGTGTATACAAATTCAATAGTTTTCTTTGTTGATTTGATACCTTTAGTGTCTATTCCTGGTTGACAGATATACAATCCAGAATTGGCAGGCTCACTTATAAACCTAATCTGGAGGCTCAGAGATACAAGTTTCTGACATGGATCTTGACATAGAGATCTTGAATCACAGTGAGTATGAATTCCAGAAGATTAAGGCAGGGAAATWTATGAGTACAAGGTCATCTGGGATTAAAGATGCAGTGGCATACACCTTTAATCTGGGCTACACCCTCTGCTGGAGACCTACCTAAGGACATTGGAAGAAGGAAGACTCACTCACTCTTCATTACCTGCTTACCTGGTGGGACTGAGCAACCACTAGAACCTTGGACTTCCATCCACAGCTGCTGCTGACCATTGTTGGGAAGTTGGACAATAGACTGTAAGTCGTCAACAAATTCCCTTACTATATARAGACTACCCATATGTTCTGTGACTCTAGAGAGCCCTGACTAATACAATACTGTACCACKTTACTGAATTTTTTATTCTGTTTTTCTCATGAAATCTCATATTTTCTACATATATCTTTTTTGAAACTGATTTTCTTTTGATTTTGAGAAAGACTATTTTTCTTGCTTACTGTCTTGATAGGCACTCCAGATTTATGCTGAGAAGTTGCCAAAATGAACATCTATGAACAGTTCTTATTCTTATAAAAACTTTACCATCTTCCACCATTGTGTGTGAGATGCTTGGTGTGTGTTACCATCTGGGTTCTGTTATGGTGATGTAATTTTCTTCTATTAGTACTTCCATTGAGTGCCTCTATCAGGAAACCATATTAAATTTTGTCAAATGATTTTTCTGCATCAATAAAGATGATTGTGTATTGTTTCCCCCTCGTTCTGTTAATGTGGTATATTATATAAATTTGGTTTTTATATTGAAACATATTTGCTTTCCAGGAATAAATTGTACTTGGTCATGGTGTATAATCTCTTTAATATGTTAGTGATTTGAGTTTGCTAGTATATTGTTGAAGACCTTAAAAATGCTATTAATTAACTTTTTATGAAATTGGTTTCCTTTATGATTTTCCTGTTTCAATTCCAGAAATCTCTGCTCTACTCTTTACGGTTCATTTCTTCTGCTAAGCATTGTGTTTCAGTTCTTTTTCTTTGTTCAGTTCATAAAACTTTGGAGTTAGATTTCTGAATGAAGTCTTTCTTGTTTTAATTTTTGTGTTTGTGATATATATGCATATACATATACACCATATACATATATAATTAATTGGTGGATGGGTTGATATATACCTACATAATATTGAAAGCATGCCAAGAACAGAGAAAGACATTGAATTTTCAGCCTAGCTTTCTCACTAAGATCTCTGGGTCTGATTGTTTCAGGCCTTCCAATGCCAGGGTTACAGAAACACATGCTATGCTAGGCTTCTTCATGCACTCTAGGGATTCAAACTCACACCTACTCATCCTCACTGAACCAAGTCCCCAGCCTATCTTTCTTATTGTACAATGAACAATATTTTCCAGTTATAAATGCTATTGCTGTATCTAGAACAGTTTAGTTATAATTCATCATCACTGATAATTTTATATATTTTATCATATCCCCACCCTCACTCTTTTTTGTTTCCTCTCACACCTATCCTCTTCCTTCACATATCCACCTTGTGTCCTCTTGTTTCTGACTAATACGTTTTGACACATTGTACATTTTTATTGGTTCTTCTGTTTTATTTCTTACTTTGTGATCTAATATACTTAATCTGCCATTTTCTGAAAGAGCATGATTTAATTTCTATAATTTTTAAAATATTCTACTTTTTTCAAATTTTGACTTCATCTTGTTTGAGAAGTTACTTTGTATGACATTTTTGTTTTTATTTGTTTTTTGTTTTGTTTTATTTTTAATTATTAATGCTTAGTTTGTGGTCTAACTCTGCTGTATCAAGTAAAAGGTCCCATGGACACTTGTAAAGTATACATTTGCTATTAGGCAGAGAGCTCCTTGGTTATCTTATTACTTCTTGGCTTATTATATTAATTTCTTTATTTTATCTCTACCTAATTGATAGCCACTCTGAATGGTAGAATTAATAATGTTCTCATATGTTATCATTGATTGTAAGTGTTGTTTTTGAGTATATACTTATAATGTGTTTTCTATATAATATTTTTATGAATACACAATTACTTTTATCATTTGATGCTTTATTACTTACACTCTATATTGAATAATATTAAGAAGTCTTCTAGTTTTTTATTTGAATGTTCAATCCTTATTCTCTGTTTTTAATTTTAAATTGCCTTTCCAGTATTTTTGTGATTTAGTACTCAGATGAGTCTGTTGTAAATAGTTATTTAAAATAATAATAATTTAAAATAATAAGTCCAGTTTGCAGAATTCCAGGTTTTTTTTCTTTTTTTATTGGATATATTCTTTATTTACATTTCATTTCCTTTTTCCTGATTTCCCCGACCCCAAAATGTCCCATATGTCTTTTTCCCTCCCCCCCATTCCCCTATTCACCCCTTCCCACTTCCCTGTTCTGGTATTCCCCTGCACTGCTGCATTGGGCCTTTCCAGAACCTGGGTCCACTTTTTCCTTCTTGTCGGAGCATTTGGTAGGTGGATTGTGTCTATGGTGTTCCAAGATTCTAGGCTAATATCCACTTATCAGTGAGTGCATGCCATGGGTATTCTTTTGAGACTGGGTTACTTCACTCAGTATGATGCTCTCCAGCTCCATCCATTTCTCTAAGAATTTCATGAATTCATTGTTTCTAATGGCTGAATAGTACTCCATTGTGTATATATACCACATTTTTTGTATCCATTCTTCCATTGAGGGRCACCTGGGTTCTTTCCAGTTTCTGGCTATTATAAATAAGGCTGCTATGAACATWGTGGAGCATGTATCCTTATTGCATGCTGGGGAATCTTCTGGATATATGCCCAGGAGTGGTATGGCTGGGTCCTCCGGAAGTATTGTGTCCAGTTTTCTGAGGATCTTCCAGACTGATTTCCAGAGTGGCTGTACCAGCTTGCAGTCCCACCAGCAGTGTAGGAGTGTTCCTCTTTCTCTGCATCCTCCCCAACATCTGCAGTCTCCTGAGTTTTTAATTTTAGCCATTCTGATTGGTGTGAGGTGAAATCTCAGGGTTGTTTTGATTTGTTGTTTTTAATTGACAACATTCATCTATGTATTCTCAAAGTGGCTATTTATAATAAATTGTAGAAATCTACGACTTTAAGTGCCTTATAGCCTTTTCAACCTAGTTCAATACATTGTCCTTCTTCTATGTTTATTTGATTTATTAAAATTAATTTTTATGTTACATTTATGAATGTTTTGCCTACATAAATGTCTGTAGGCCATATACATATCTCGTTACTAGAGAACACAGAGGAAGTTTTCAGGTCCTCTGCTACTGGAGTCAAGGATGATTGTGAACCACCATGTGAATGCTAGGAATTGAATATGAGTTTTTTTGAAAGAGTAACCAGTGTTCTTAATTGCTAAGACGTCTTTCTTCAATAGCATAGTTGAATTTTTTTAAAAGGAAGTATTTAAAATTCCTTCTCATTTCCTTTCCTGTATATTCTGTTTGATTTCTATTTTTGTGCTTAGTGTGGGGATTGCATTTTGTGGCTTGCCTGCAGTTTATGCCTTTTGTCTCAGATGGGTGTAGTTTATCTCATGTCTAATATAAGTTTTAGCCTGGTGGATGATRCTGCCTTCTCCAAATTTTCAGAATTTATTTCATCTTCTTATATGTGAAGATGGCTTTCTAATTTTTTGCTTGTATGTAGTTGCTCTTCAATATTTTGTGTTCAGTGTCTTTCTTCAAGGAGATAAAYGAAAAGGGGAGAAAAAGGTAGATCAACACATTTTAAGTGTACTGGAAATATCTCAGCCACCTGTTAGGGCACTGCATTAGAGGGGGAGATATAACGCCATGTTTCTCTTGTATGTTCCATCAGAACAAACAATTAGTAGCCTGTGTATAAGTCTCAGCTACTTTAGAGACTTGGGGACCAAGATGTTTTCCTATCTTTGTTTCTGTGTTCTGTATAGTATCTCCTCAAGGGAAAAGTGCTCAGTTCCCTGGCCCAAATCAAATCCAGTCCATAGTCCAAGTCTGCCAAAAGCTGTGATTGGAAGACTTCCACAGGAACTATCCTTCAGTATACTACAAAATTGCCAGAGTTACATCTCCAAGGTTCTACCAGTGGTWATGTGAGTGTTTCTAGTGATACCACCTGTATCCTTTTCCCAGAACAGTATTCCTAAAATTAATTTCTTCATATGGAATCACAGCACAATGATCTATAGTTTAGTTATGTCTCTATGCAACATTTTTTGTGGTATGCATTTCGGCGGTCTAACTGTGGTTCTGAATCCTCTGCTTACTCTTTCTCAGGGTGTCTAGATGCCACTGCATACCAGACTGGAATGATGAACCTGAATCCAAAGTGGGCATTTTTGTCAGAATTTTGGTCCTTCCAGGAGTCTGCGCCAGGGTGTAGAAAGAGAGAAAGACTCTCTGAGGATCTTAGTGTTACAGCTCTTTTAGGGAAGGCCTTCTCTGATGGTCTTCAGTGAAACAGCTCCCTGAGGCAATCTTAGTTTGTGTGCATACCTTTATTTAGGGTGTATTGTATGCATACATTTTATTCTGAGTGAGCTAGGGGTGTACTAGGGGTGGACATGGGAGAATGGGAAGGAATTTTCAGGATTAATGAAAAACATTAGTTAGAGATTTGAAGTTCTTCTGTGAAAACTCATTTGTATGGAGAGGCTTTCCAGGAATGTCTGGGGAGTCGAAAAGAAGGAGAAAAGAGGAAGTTGAACTTGAAGATCTGCCAAGGACTACTTGACCTTCCCCAGATATAAAATATGGGGGTTTGAGCTCCCCATACTAGGTCAGAGAAGGGAAAGACCCACTGGTACAGGGAGTCTCCCATTTTGCACAGACCTCAGAGAGATATCTGGACAACGGTAGATTGCAAGCAATCTTATCAGGGTCCATCAATGTTTTCTATTCTAAGTTTTCAAGTTACAGAGCTGTCTCTGACCTCATTAATCATGGAAAGACTGGGAGCACACATGCCTCAAAGTACAGCTCTCATGTTAGTCATTCCCAGAGAACACAACTAAGAACAGAGGGACTGTTGCAGTATAAGTGATGTGAACGTTGGGTATTTGAGACTGCTTTTGAAGGAGCAATTATAAAAAGCATAGTTTGTGAAGTTTTGTTAATGTTTACTACAAATATGAATGTGCCAAATTTTTGTATGGTAGTGACATTAACAAATGTCTTGTACTCCCTACCAAAGGTATTTATTTCATAAGAATGTAATATAGATCATACAACTTCAGATGTTCTGAATTTACATTACATGAATTATGAGCATGGCAAGCACACACACACAAACACACACACACACACACACACACACAGAGAGAGAGAGAGAGAGAGAGAGAGAGAGAGAGAGAGAGAGAGAGAGAGAGAGAGATTCCTCTTACTACCATCTTCCCCAATGGATGAGGAGAATCTCTTAGCAAGGATGGTTTTTCCCCCTCAGAGGTTTATCAGCCTTTTTCTTTGAACCTCTGCTCTTCTTGTTTCAGACCATCTTACATGGAGTTGATCTCTTCCTTGTGTTAGCATCAATATTATTATTTTCAAAAAGTCTTGATTTTTCCATTGGCAAGTGTTCAAATAAAACTTTATAACAAATTCTTTATAATGCTGTTGCCAATTTAGCTTCTTTCCATAAAGTGTAATTGCTATAGGGCAATTGTGCTGCAGGATGCATGTCCATGTGTACATGAAAAATGACATTTTAAATGCTTTGTGGGGAAGAGTAACCATTCTGGATTGAATTGAATGCTAAGTTGGCTTTCCATTTGGAAAAAAATTTACATGCTAGAGTAGTTCTTGTAGAAGAACATTAAACATCTCATCCTAAATTATGCACCTCAGGGGATGTTATGATAGCTGTAATTGTTTATGGGGGAAATATTCACTCTTAGAAACCTTAGGTACTGACAAGAACTTGGAAAGTATAGCAATAAATGTCCAACTGTGTCTCAGCAGGCAGTTACAGTTATGTTCCTGGGTCGTTGGACTCTTGTTATGACTAGAACTATCAAATGATATAGAGTGATAGATAATAAGCAACATAAGTATGGGGGATTCTGCTTACAAAACACAAATATCTGATAACAAATAAATGTTCTGGCTGCTAGGCTCAACCTTAACTAATGTAATGTTTGGCTTTTTTTTTCCTGAGTTAATGGAAACAGCCACTGGTGCATTCTTGATCCAATTATATATATTTCATTTTCCTTTTAAGTCAGTGATTGATGTACCTCTTTCCCTGCTCTTTTGACATCCTACAAATGCACCTGTATGATGGTCTATGACTTCACATTACAGCTCAGTGTTCAGCATATTGGTCCTAAATAATAGGTACAATTGTCTTAGCCCAAATTGGTGAGCCCTAAAGAGGTCAGGTCAGGGGTAGGTTTGTAGGAGTTGGTTTACTTTTTCCACTGTGTTGGTTCAAGAAACAGAATTCAGGTAGTCAGATTGATGACAAGGCACTTTGATCCATTGACCATCCTCACTGGCTCCAAACACTCTTTACAGGAAATTTGGTATGGGTTTCAAGGATCAGTAAAACAAATTGAAATTCTGATAAGATAACTTGAACTCAGTTAGATCAAAACAAAAAATCATCCAGTAATTCAATCAAAAATCATCAAGTTGGCAAATGTTCAAGAATATGAATATATCTATAGCCTTCTAATGAGAAGAGATGATGAGGCACAGACAAGTGGCCCAGCATAGATGTGGAACTAAGCTGTGTACCTACAAAGCCAGTCAGGGCTATGTAAACTCTGAAACATGCAGGGAATTTCTGGATTATTTTCTTGTGTCCTGTGTCAAGTAGAGCTTTCTATTTCCTTTATATGACAGTTAATTTATGATGGTAAGTGTAGAAATGGTGAATTTATTGTTTAGTATTTCATGATTGTTTTTCTCAGTTGTGTTATATATTTTCTTGTTGAGGTGGAAATGGAGTTTTAAAGCATAAGAGAGACAAGTGGTATTAATTTAGAAGACCATAAAACTGAAAACCATGGAAATGTATGTACTACAAACTAATGATATCTAGGTGTTGTTTTCTGTATCAACACTCTACCTTTCATGAGCAAGTGAAGCTGAACATATATTAGCACAAAGAATATAAACGAACAGACATCAAGATCAGCCCAGTTCTGCTGCAGTTTGATTCCTTTTTAATGCAGAAGTCATGTAAAGTGRTTACTATGGCCCATGCATGGCCACAATCCATTTTCTTTTGATTGGTATGCATTCTCACTAAGACCAGGGGGAGGGGGTCAAAGGGAGAAAGAAAGTGTACAGGGGTGATGCAAATTTTTCTTCAAAGAGATATTTTTGATGGCTCAACATCTTGAAGAAGTCATAATTATATTGAGCTTGACCCAAATTTGTAACTCTTAATGTTATTAGTGTTTAAGAATATGTCCATTTCCTCTGCTGGTGGCACCTAGAGTTGAAATCCAGATTCTTCTGGAAGACACTGCAAACAAACATATGGCAAGAGCCATATGATGTGAAACCAGCACGTGACAAAATGTCTTACTAATGCAGTAATGCTTATGTGCTTGGTTGATATACATCTAGCTTGGATTATGTCCATGTCCACAACAGTTTCCTAAGTCATGAGACACATCATAGAACTTAGCAGTGTGGAACTCAGAGAAAGTTTGGGTGAGGATACAAGTGGATACCTCCTTACTCCACAGTCTTATATTTTAGCCTTAGTAATCTGTGAAGGGAGCACATCAAAGTTCATATTATAATTAGGTATTTTCAGTGTTTGTGCCTTGATCAGCAAAACCAAGCTGTGAGAYAGTACACATGCTCTACTTATGCTCCACATTTGTAATTTGGAAGTAGAAATGACAAGCTTCTACTTATATTTGTGGTATGGAAATCAAGTAAATTAAAGAATGAAGCATACAGTCAAATCAAATGGGACAAATCAATGTCCACTTTAAGTTAGTGACCATGACAACTTGTGAAATAATAACACAAATGATATTGCTTGAGCAACAAGAGACATAAATCATCTTATCATATACCACTTTTTAAATGTTAGCCAAATCTAAAGAATAAGTAATTTTCATTTTTAAATATTACAAAGATATTTAAAATAAAGATACAGTAGCATGCTAAAAGACTTAGAACAGTAGTTAAAATTTCTGTAGCACCATAGTATGAGTTATAAAATGAACCTTGGTATCATTCTATGTATTTAATCATCTTTATAGGATTCATTGTGATAGTAGTAATGATGTGTATTTCAACCTAAATTATATACACTTATCTATCTACATACACATAAAGGCACATTATACAAAGGGAATTTACCCTGAAGATGTGTAGAAATACATATCTAAATGTATATCTTACATTAAAATTATTTAACTATACAATATTTTCGAACTGGTATTCTTATGTTTATGGGAAGAATATATATTCTCCAGCATTGTTCAAAATGTTTGCATATTATTTATTCTTCAAAGTAAGTAGCAATGAGCTTGAGAGCACTTCTGATAGGAGAATCTACTGCTCTTTGACAGGGAAAAGGCTTAGGCAATAATGTTTGCCTAGATAAGATGAAGGAGCAGACAACTGTGCAACTATAATGGGATCAATATAGCTGTTGGGTTCTCTAAAGGACTAGCATTATCCCAGAGGAAKTGGATAGAAGCTGGTGACAATAACTTCTACCCAGGGCTGGTTACCCTAGGATAAAATGTGTGAAGGCAAATGCCAGGTCATAAGATCTGTGTCTCCAAGAAGAAAGGGCAGTGTTGAAGGGAAGTTAACAAGGAAACACTCTTGATAAATTAACCATGGCAGAGGATTTCCAACAGGACTTAATAAGTTCAGTAGTATCCTTAAAATGAAACTTCCTACATAGTACAAGTTACCTTAATATTGGTGGCTAAATCATCACGTTTGTGTTGCATACTATAGTAGAACAGTCAAAGATCAAGGTGTCAACATAGAAAACTGTTTTTCTTGGGATCATCTAGGTAGGTGAACCACTTTTTTTTCAACTTCTAGAGGTTTCTGCATACCTCTGCTACTGGCTACTTCTGCCTCTTAAAGTCTCCATAAAACTGTTCTGTCTTCTGCATCCTGTCTCCTTCACATAAAGATGCCTAATTGTATTCTCAGCCTAAAACATCAGACTAAATAATTTCTGATTTGGAAAATAGAATTTTCACATGTTAGAAGGGACCAGGAGTAGCTGAAGACAATGATCTACTTGCAACGATAACCATAAAAAGTACATGACAGATTATACAATAAATAGATGTACAATAAATAGGGTGCCATAAAAATAAAGTAATGATATAAAAACTGAGAGATCACAAAAATGATTCATATACTGCTTCTAGACTGAAAACTATCAGGAAAGATTTATCTCCATGTAGCAGTGAACTATATGTACAAACAAAGACACATGCACACAATGTATAAAAGAATAATTCAGAAATATAAAGGGCAGATTTAGTGACTCTAACATCTACCAAGAAAGCACACCACAAAGAGGATAAAGAGAATAAAGAGAATGGGTAATTGAAAGGCGAGAATTGTTTTGTAGTTGAAGGAAAGAATGAGGTCCAGATTGAATGAGATTTCTATTCCTGAGAAACATGAATGAGAATTAACTCAGACAAAGCCACAACGTAATACAATTATAGAAACATCAAAAAATCCACATTCTTTTGCACTTAGGCAGGAGGCAAAGCTCAGGAGATCAACTTCAGAGCACAGTGACAATAGGCAACAGCTATGTGTTCTCTGCTGGGCAGCTTCTGGGGCAGGTCTTAACTATTTTCATTACAATCACGTTAGCCCTGTAATATAACACATGCACTACAAAACTCWAGCAGCCATTTCACCATATATGGATATATCTAACCATGCACATAGTAATGCATACAATTTTGTCAAGTTAATGACAAATAATTTTGAGTTTTAAAAATAAATATATACATTTAATTGGGAAGAACGAAGAAAAATGTGTAAGGACATAAAGGTTAAACTTCTCCTTGGCTACATGATCTTTAGCAGAGACAAGGAAGAAAATATGTAAGAAGGCATGACAAAATAAAAACAACAAAATAATTGATAAAAAAATAAATGCTGTGAATTTAGAAGTCAGTGTTCTGATGTCAATCAAAAGAGAGGATGTAAAGGTCACTATGTCTCATTACCCAACATCCCTAGATGCACTTTTGAGTGTAGTGGTATATTATTAAATACATCTTCTAGCAGTGTTCTATACTGGCATATCTGATAATGGGTTTGGTATTATTTAGACACATGTATACACACACACACACATATTACATTAAAAACTGATTTGCAGTGAAATAGTAAGGGAAATGATGGTAATGAACTTAAGGACAATTGATCAGGCCATGAAAAGTATCCCCTCCCTTCCTACTGAGTTCTTGAATTTATGAGGATATGAGCTGCCAAGAGAAACCTACATGAAGATATTGAATGTACTATCAACTAAGTAAACTATGTAGCATCAAGCACTATAGTCTAGGAGACTTCTACTTTGACAAAAGGAGCTTATCATGAAATTSTAKCCACTGAGGATCTGAATGCTGTTAAAAAGTAATTTGTATGCAACTTGATACCTTTAAGATAGAAATATCATTCCATTCTTCACTGAAGTATATTTCTGCAGGTATTCTAGTGAAATTGCAATGAAGTTTTCCATCAGATCTGGCTACATGGACCTTAATATGTACCACTGACAATCAATATATTAAATATGTCAAGTCAGTGTTACACATTTATTAAGGAAGTTTAAAGGCAGAAGCCTTTGTTCACCCACAGGTGAGAAGTTGGAATATTGAATTGGGACAGACTTTCATATGGAAATACATAACAGAGTCTCAGATAAATCGTTGAATGCTCATTGATGACCTACCTCATGCACCAAGGATGAGAGTAAAGGCCACGGGTATCTGGTGAGTCTGTGATTCAGAGATTGTCCAGCAGACATATATTTCAAAAAAGATTCTCATGGCTGGTGGGGGAAAACTATACAATATGGCATTTCTTAGATTCTCCTATAAATTAGTCCACTTATGGCTAATGCACCCATTCATCTACATTACATTACATTAGTGTTAGTTAGTCCTGGAAGGTTGTTAAACTCTAGATTGAGTCCTAAGATTCAGTTTATCCAGTAAATATTTGCTAAACTAAAAATTAATACAGCATGAGTAGAAAAAATTTTCAGTTTAGACTATAAAGTATTTATAAGACTGCATTTATAAAAGAAATAGTGGAACAGTTTATGGCTTGGTTATCCAGACTATATGAGTGTTTGAAGAAATGGCTGATTTTAACCCTAGAGAGACTGAGGATAGGTTAATAATCTTTGTGTTTGGAAAGCTTTGAGTTTATCTGTTACTTCATTTATTAATTCAGCCCTTTGCAACATTGTTTTAGGAAACATATAGATGAGGAATCAATGAGAAAGAAAAGGAATATTCATTAATTTCTTCATATGCACTATATGCAACATAAATATATACATATTTAATATATTAGACAAAATATGTATTTATATAATATATTAGACAAGAATTTAAATGAGTTTGTGCTTTTGTCAGATCCAAAATCTAATGTTAATTTATTTGTAGCCAATAACTCAATTTGTAGTAGCAATATGAATCCTGTTTCAAGCTTCTGATCTTCACTCTATGATAAGATGTACATTCATTTATCACAGATACTGTATAGGATAATGAGGGAAGTAGTTCTCAGTTTCAAAATATTAGTGTTKATTTAAAAAGTCATATTGAATCACCAATGTTGATTCAAAACAATGTCTTTGATTAAAAACCTATAAATACTAAGGACTTGGTAACCAAACATGTATTTGATTTAAAACATAAATGTTAGGATAACGTGAAAATAATGTTACTTGAGTTGATGTAGAGGGAAAAAGGTACATTTTAGTCTAAGGGGTATTGTCTTTACATTTTAGATATTTATTGTACATAATTTAATAGGCAAGTATGCAATACCCAGCTATGTATCCAATGCTTCACACTGTAGTCTATATTCCTTAATAAAATAAGTATTTTCAAAGGAAAATGTTTGTTCATGCACAACCTTATATCCATACATATATAACAGTAATAATTGAGAAGAAGAGGCTATCAATTTGTGGTTAGGAGGCCATGTGGAAGGAATTGGTTGAAAGAGACATGTGTTGGGTTTCAGGGAAGAAAAGGAAGGGAAGAATGATGTAATTATATTTTGTTAAAATGCATAAAAGTAAAATATTAAAAAATATTTTAAAAGAAACAACAAAAATCAGCTTTCAGTTCAGTAATGAAACTATTGCTTTTACATTTTCATATGGCACACACACAAGTGATTCTTGTCTATAATGAGCATACTGGCATTTAGACCAATTTCAGGGGAACTGGCTGTCTTCTATCGGCCTATGTGCCCCAGGGCTACAATATGCAGCCCTTCTGTTAACACATGCTTTGGAGTCAAGCTTCACTGGACTCTGACTCCATATCAGTGTGGTTAGGGAGTAAACGTTGTAAAAAAATGGCAATGGTCAAAGCTTTCTGGATGACCAAAAATTGATCTAAAATTAAATATATAATGAATCATAAGTAAAGGATCTGGTAGTATTTGCCTGTGTTGCATGACAACTTCACTACAATCTTTGTTCATAATTCATGTTCATGGAACATGCCCTCATTCCAAGCAATGCTAACACAAACTACTTGAAACATGTGTACTCATAGTTGACACTATTGTATATTATAAACTATTTTTCAGTATTAATTTCATGTTCTTTAGGATAATGCAGTGTCTTATTTCCACAAAACAGGGTTTTTTATGTTTTCCAACAACTATTACTCAGAATGTAAATTTCAAATTAGTGCATCTTTGAACTATATCACAGATTTTAAAAACTGCTGTTCTAATTAATAATGAAKTTCATTAAAAACCACTGAACATGTCTGACTTGGAATCAGACCCGACTTTCTAACAATTTCTGAAATGACCGTAATTTTACTTATGCCAAATTGTACTACATATGATTTCTGAAATGGCCATAATTTTACATATGTCAATTTGTCTAAATATTGATCAATTTTGAAAAATTTTGAAGCTGCTCTTTCTAGCATCAAACGTTCAGCCTTTGGTATAATTACAATTCTCCTAAGACTAACATTAGTAAAGAAAGTTGCTTTCTGTCTTGGTTCAGAGCTGTATCTTGAAAAAATAGCAAGAGAAAGTCTGTTTCTTATCCATCTGCATAGTTCAAACCTATATGTATCCATGTTCATATACTTCTGTATATGTATGTGAACATATTATGTACAGTGAAGCTGATACTGGTGAATAATCTTCATCTGCATATTTGTTACAGTTTTCTGTTTCAGACCAACGTCATTTTAGCTGTTAATATTGCATGGTTTACAAAGGTACTAAATTTTCCAAGTTTTGCTTTGCTGCAAATAAAGAGTAGTATAGGAAGATTTTACAGTTGACAATTGTGCCCTCAAGTGTTAACCACATTCATATGTGTTTAAGGGAATAATTAGGCACATTCTATTCTATCCCACTTATATTATAATTATAAAATGACCTTTGTTCTATTTTTATACACAAGTAGTATATTCTGATGTGATTTTTTTCTGAAGAAGAAACACTTGATAATAACCTAATTCTTTAGCAGAATCATACAGTAACACCTAAACTTGGAACACAGTAAATGAAAGACACCTGCACTTAGAGATTGTTCCTGATGTGAAGTCTAATTTCTCTGTACCAAGCTAGCCGAGGACACCTTTCTTGTCCATTTGATGCAAATGACTTTACGTGTTTGTTGATTCAATTCCATTCTGCCTTAGACGATATGAGAATTTCAAACCTTTCAACTGCTATTGACAAGTTTTCTATGCTTGTAATATTTTCTCTGTTTTGGTTAAGAGTGTTTCATATTTTAAATGAGAAGTGGAAAATACATTTCAAGCAAGAATGGAAGCCCCCACATTAGATTGATTCTGCATTTTGATACAATTTACAAATGTGACATCAAACATTAGAGGATTTATTTCATTTCTATATCAGAGGGAATCTAAATGTGTTGTGACAACCTTAACTCTGAATTTCCCTGTTTTGTCAGTTTAACCTAAATCTTTGGTATGSAGTTTTGAACATTGCTGTGCTTTTAACTCTCAAACAAGAAACAGGTGCTTAAACACCCTCATATGGTTATAGGTTTTGTGTATGATAATCTGTATTAAGTAAATATCATTTTTTGTCATTGTTAAGATACACATCTTATTTTTATCATTTCCACTAGACTACATTAACCAAAAAATTAACTAAATCTTAGCATTAACTTGGCCTCATTATTTGACCTGCCCTTTTGAAGGTGAGCGCATCTAATTCTCTCTCCAGTCTATACCATTCATGTGCTGAGGCACCAGGTAGGTACTTGCAGGATGCTTTGGGCATCATTGTTCTTTAAACCACTGAAGTTTGTCTTGAGATCATGAATGCATGTTTYAGAATTAGAGCCCTAAAAGTTTTCTCTATAATGGGATCCAAATGCTGTCTTGCTTGGCTGGCATTAATTCTTTGTACCTCCAGGATATGGATGGGCCTCTATAGCAGGGTGGTAGTTTGGAGACACAGAAAGTGTCACAGCATGAACAGCTTCTCTTTTCCAGCTCCACAGTTGATATTTTCATCTTGAGAAGAGATAGGGATAGCACTCATAAAACTCACAGCATCRATGAAGAGTAAATTTCTGTATTAGATCCTCTTCTGTACCCATATAATGAGTAGCCTCTCTAGATGGTTCGAATAAGGAATAGCAAAAATAGACATTGGGAACTTTATGTGAACAGTATCAGTGAAGATGGAGTAGAGGGGCAGAGGGTAAAGATGAAAGAAGCAAAGAGGATTTAGGAGGAGAGGGGTTGAGCTCTGCATGGACTGTGTCCTGCTGGGTTTGACATCAGAACTCTTCCCTGTCTTTGGATCAGAGAATACATAGATGGACATCAATACATCAGCTTTGTGCTGAGAGTGGAGAACTGGATGACCCCTGTGATATACTAGTAGGCACTTGTTCCCTTCTCCCCTTGAATTAAACATGTTGGTACATTTGCAGCCTGCTCCATSTCTTCAAGCCCATGAAGCACTTGGATACTTGTTTTTGAGCAGGGAAGAATGTAAGCTTCTGTCTATGAGAAGCTCAAAATCAGCAATTTCACTTTTATTTATTTTTTATTTTTTTGKTTTTTTTTCGAAACAGGGCTATTCTGTATAGCCCTGGCTGTCCTGGAACTCACTCTGTAGACCAGGCTGGCCTCAAACTCAGAAATCCACCTTCTTCTGTCTCCCAAGTGCTGGGATTAAAGTTGTGTGCCACCACCACCCAGTTGATTTCACTTTTAAACAAAGGAAGATAAGCAGCTGTGTAGGGTTCTTGTGAGTTCTGGAAATTTTTTTCTTCATTGGCACAATCTCAGAAAAATGTAAGATTTTTCTGATTGGATCTCTAAGCCTTGAAGGGAAAAGTTTTATATAGAGAATCCCATTTGGGCTGATTGCTCCAAAATCTCCCATTTTCTATATAATGTCTGTCTGTGGGTCTCTGTGTTAATGCTCACCTACTGCAAGAAATAGGTTCTGGTTTGAAAGGTGCCCTGATCTACTGGTATAGTCATATGTCATGAGAAGTCATTTTATGTCCTTGTTCCCTTAGCAGAATAATAGTAGTAGTTTTCTAGGACCTTTCTAGGACCTAGGAACAATCTAGTCTCAGATATTTTTTCAGTGTCACATATGGTCTCCATGTCATGGAGTAGACCTTAAATCCGATTGTAAAATATGATTGATTACTCCCTTAACACTCCTGCCACTGTTGTGCTAGTATATTTTGTAGGCATGCTGCTGTTGTAGGAGCAGGGTTAGTAGCTACTTTTGAACTACTTTTGAAACAGAGGTAGTGGCTGAATCTAAGGAAACAGTGTCGTCTAGACACAACAAGACTGATCAACTCACAGAAACTGTATTAGCATACAAAAACCTATGCTAGTCTAAACTGGACAGAATCTCAGCATTGAGAAGGGAACTGAGACATGAAGTTATGCCCTAAATACGCTATTTGTAATTGATACTTGCAGGAAGGGTGAAAACCACTTTTCTTAAATGGAATAACACTGGGTCTATAATTTGCACTCTAGGGAAGGCCCTATGCCCAACACAAAATGGACTCCATGTTTGCATTATGTGTACTTTTTGTTTTGTTTGGTATTTTGCATAATTGTTTTATTTTTCACTGTTTGTCCTGACATTTGTTCCACAGGCTTTGTTTCAGAGAGAGAGAGAGAGAGAGAGAGAGAGAGAGAGAGAGAGAGAGAGCAGGATAAACAGTGTGGGGAAGATTTTGGAAGAGTTGAAGGAAGGGAAAATATCAAAATACAATGTATGAGAAAATGTTAACAAAATTTTAGAAATTGTAAAATTTTAAGGCATTATTGCTGCCTCCAGTGGTTGGTTATCATTGTGCTCATTATAAAAGACTGCTTAGTGACTGGTGAATTTTTGATGTAGAGATGACAATCAGTATTATTTCCTTCATTTTTTAGTGTAGTTATCCTCTGTTTTCTTCCTGACATAGAGGTTTAGGTACTAGGTTTTTACTATTTATTGTCTGAGGTCCCAGGAAAAGTTCTGCCTCTCTTAAGTGATCCAGGTACAACCCTCTAGCTAAATTCTTGTGTTTTTTAGTTGCTTTATTTTCAGTACTATTCATGCTTGCTTATCTTCATCTTTTCTTTGTGATGTCAACTTTTGCCTATAGTTTATTTAGCATTACATTACTTATRTAAAAGTACTTGGATGTATTTTAGGTAATTTTGTTATTGACTATAATATATCATTGCATATAGCAAGCATATTCCAAACAATGCTTTGAAATTTATCAGGAATTGGTTGAATGAGAGTACTCTACCTGGATTAGTATGTATGTATGTATGTATGTATGTATGTATGTATGTATGTATGTATGTGTATATATATATATATATATTTACAAATAACACTGCATGCTCTACCATTGCTGGATATATTATAGGACATGAATGAGTTAGATTAATATGTCCAATGCTCTTCAGATTTTCTAGAGCCTCATCAATTTTTATCTAATTGTTTTATGAATACCCAGCAAAAAGCAAGTGTAAACTCTGACTATGGGCATGAATTGCTCTGTATTCCTTTCCTAAAGGGTTTTGAATTATTGATATATGTATTTATAAGTTTTATTACATTGATACTTACATTTTACTAAAATTCACTAACTGAAAGGAGTAGGTGACCAAGGGAAGATTGAAAGAACTATACCTGCCTCTGGTTTGAGATCAGTTTTCTTTGCTTACTATCGTCTATCTTACATAAGGTACAAGTAATGAACATGATGCTCCCATTACAGAGATACTCTGTCTGCCCTCCCTGCCAATGGTGGTCTGGAATTGCTCTAAAACTGTGAGCCAAACAAATGTTTTCTCCCTGAAATACTTCTATCAGAAGAATAAAGACATGGTTCAGTAGTTAGAAATCTGTAATGCCCTTGCACAGGCTCCAAGTATTTTTATCATATCATATGACTTACAATTGTTTGTAATTCTAGTGCCAGGGGACTTTATGTTTCCTATGGCCCCTGTGAGGGAACTGTATCTTTCTTTGCACACACCCATAGATGAACACACACACACACACACACACAAACACACACACTTCAAATAATCTTAGAAATGTTTCTGTAACTGTATTCTTAAATCTCCTGTCATTTCATTGAATTCACCCCAATTCCAGTAAGAAAGAGGTCTTATATATTTCCCAATGAAAAGTACACATTTTCAAATGTAGCAAAACCTCCAGTGTTCCTTTGCTGATTCACTACCCACCTTTCATCCATTTTAATACACAAATGTGAGAAATTGATATCAATGAAGCTTCATGGAAACATTAAAACCAGTCACCTCAAATATGCACTATGGGCCTGGTTCAAATATGCACACCCTGCAAATAAACTGTTTTCATTTGCTTTAGAAAAAATACTAGAATATAGTGCATTAAAAACAAAATGATTGGGACAGAATAATCGCACTTGTACTTTCTAAGATCTCAAGCTTCACTATTAAAACCTATGTGATAGCCCACAACATCTGTAGCTTTAGTCACAGAAGATATGACAATTTCTGATCTATGTAGGTACCAGACAC
>BDUI01002058.1:46745-58495 GCA_002335545.1 Apodemus speciosus | reverse complement strand
TCTATGTACAGACAACTGGTCATGTTCCCCAAATCTATTTTTATGTCCTTCCTTCTTTTCTTCCCTCCTTCCTTCCTTCCTTCTCCCTCCATCCATCTCTTCCTTCTTTCCTTTCTCTCTCTCCTTCCTAATCCCTCCCTTCTTCCCTCCTTCCCTCCTTCCTTCTGTTTGAATTTTATTCACTTTATTAACTTGTGTTTTTGCATACAAATGAGTCAACCTGCTAAAGCAGACACTCACACTGGATGTAAAAAAAGCTTCTAATCAGAAGCCAGCATCATGGTCCCCACCTGGGAAAGATACAAGGAGTGAGTGAACTGAGAAAGGAAATATTTGGAAATGTTAAGAAAAATGAAAGTGTGTGTTGTGGTTTCAATATGCTTGGCTCATGGGAAGTGGCACTATTAGGAGTTCTGTTTTTATTGGAGGAGGTGTATCTTTGACAGAGTATCACTGTGGAGGCATAGCTTTGAGGTCTCATATATATGCTCAAGTCTGGCCAGTGTGATCCAGAGCCTCCTCTTAGTTGATTGCTGAAAACAATCCCCTTCTGCTGCCTGGAGATTMAAACATAGTACTCTCAGCTCCATGTGTGCATGCTGCCATGCTTTCTAACATAATGCTAATGGACTGAACCTCTGAAACTGTACGTCAACCCCAATTAAATGTTTTCCTTTATTAGAGTTGCCTTGGCCATGGTGTCTCTTTAGAGCAATGAAACCCTAAGACAGTGGAGGACRACAGTATTCATCTCATGGAAGTAGCAGAAGTAGAGCTTTAGGCAAATTTTATAGTGATAGACATGGAAATTAGCATCCTCACACAAATTTCTCAACARTGAAACTGGGCATTTCTCTGACTTCTCATATTTACTCCATGAACACTGTCTTAGGATTAATATGACCAAAAGTAGCTTAGGGAAGAAAGGATTTATTTCACTCACAGTTTTATATAAAAGTTCATGATCAAAAGCAGTGAGGGCAGGAATTCAATCAGGACAGGAACCTGGAAGCAAGAACTGATACAAAGGCCATGACAGAGTACTGCCTACTGGCTTACTTCCCTTGGCTTTCTCACCCTGATTTCTTATAGAGAATCTGGGATCACCAGCCCAGGGCTGGTTCCAAACAATGGACTGGACCCTCCCCCATCAATAACTAATTAAGAAAATACCCACATCGTAAAGATAGAACCTTACTTACGGTTCTATCTTATGAAGACATTTTCTCAGTTGAAGTTCCCTCCTCTCTGATTACTATAGCTTGAGTCAAGTTGATATAAAACTAACCAGCACAATTTCCTTACACTTGTCTCTACCCATCTCATCACAGAGCTGCATAATGGGTGTGGCTCTACTAAAAATTGCAAGTAAATTAGCAAGCCTGTTGTGGTTTATCAGTCCTTCAAGATAGATGTCTTCTCTCCACCAGAGTTCCAATTCTTAAGTTTCACAAGTGGGTATTTTTGATGAGTCCCATTTTMTCCTGGTTAATTTTCTGGACTTATCTGAGGACAGTGTAACCTCTGATTCCCCATGAAAAGTGTACATCTATGACAGCCATTAGTACCTCAGCTTTCCCTAAAATGATGCTAACCACCTCCCCAAAACTTTATCCAGAAGTGCTTACCTATCATGCTTGCCACCTCTATCTCCGTGTACCATATTATATTAAACTGTCAAATCTAGAAGCTACCCAGAATTGGATTTGAGTAATTTTCATAAATTAGTAACTTAGGACCTTATGAAGATTATACAATTGCTGCTCCAAAATTTCTTCCCATACAAAATAGGAAAGGCAAGTGCTATCCATAAATCAAATAACAGATTGTCTCCTGAGAAAACAAAGCATAAAGCATATGTGTAGAGAAAGAAAGAAAGAAAGAAAGAAAGAAAGAAAGAAAGAAAGAAAGAAAGAAAGAAAGNTTCCTCTAACAGCATCATGACCAGTGATTTTAGATCTAAATCTTGTTTTTCTGGTGTGTTGGGGTATCCAGGACTTACTGCTGTTGGAGAATTGGGTTCGGATTCTGTCATATTGCCTTGATTTCTGTTAGTAACGTTCCTATATTTGCCTTTTGCCATGTGGTTATCTCTGTCATTAGTTGGTCCTGTAGTCACTGGCTGGTGCTTGAACCTGGGCCTGTAAGGCTATTTCCCTACCACTGGATGACTGGGTTTCCCCTGGCACAGATTGCTGACGTGCTGCTCTCCTCTTGGGTGCTGTTGGACCCCTGGTGTATCTTGCTCCAAGCAATGTTATACTTGGTTGTCCCTGTGGACCTGATGCTGCTTGTCTGTTCTGTCAGGGAGCATAGATGGTGGCTGGGAGCCCCTCCAAGTACTGACCACCCTGCTGGGCACAAGACCCAAGCCTGGCTGGCACACAGATGAACCACCTCTCTGCACAGATCCTGTGCACAGGTCGCAGCCTGGTCGCCTGAGTCCACAGAGATCTTAAACTCGGGATATCTCGGGTACCTGGGTGGGAAAATTGTTTTTATTATTAAAGCCTTATTTTCCATTTAATTGCACTCATGCAAATATAAGGATATGATTTTATTAAGATTAAACTCAAAGACCATCTTTGCTCCCAGACAGACAGGACAGGTACAGAGATATCCCAAGTTTAACATCACTTGGGACACAGACCACTAGGCTTCTGCTTGTGCCCAAGACCTGGGTAGCTCTGCAATTCCTGTGTGCCATCCTGTCATGGGTCATTTACCCTGCAGAGTAATCAGCACTTGTAGGGGTTCTGCACCACCATCTTTGCTCCCAGTTGGACAGGACAGACAGCTCCATTACACAAGGACAACCCTGAGTATAACATTGTTTGGGGCAAGGCACACCAGGGCTCCAATGTCACACTAGAGTAGAGCAGCCCAGCTGTAATCTGTGCCAGGGGAAACCCAGTCATCCAGGTGAGCAGAAATAGCCTTACCAGCTTACAGGAGGTTCAAGCACGAGATGGTGACAACAGAAACAACTACCTCCAGAGAAAAACAGATGGCAATAGGCAAACATAGGAACGTTACTAACAGAAATTAAGGCAATATGGCAGCATCTGAACCCATTCTCTGACAACAGCAAGTCCTGGAAACCCCAACACACCAGTGAAACAAGATTTGGATTTAAAATCATTGGTCATGATGGTATTAGAGGAACACAAGAAGGACATAAATAAATCTCTTAAAGAAATACAGGAGAAAATGGATCTAAAGGGAGAAGCCCTTACGAGGGAAACACAAAAATAATTTAAAAAATTAGGAGAATATGGRTCAAAAGATAGAAGCCAATAAAGAGGAAATGCAAAAATTACTTAATACAGGAGAACTTGGGTCAATAGGCAGAAGTCATGAAAGAGGAAACACAAAAATCCCTTAAAGAATTACAGGAAAACACAAACAAGTGAAGGAACTGAGCTAAACATCCAGGATCTAAAAACAGAAATAGAAACAACTAAGAAATCACAAAGGGAGACAACTTTGGAGATAGAAAACCTTGGGAGAAATCAGGGGCCATACATGCAAATATCAACAACAGAATACAAGAGATAGAAGAAAGAATCTTAGATGCCAAGGATACCATAGAAACCATTAACTCAACAGTCAAAGAAAATGCAAAATGCAAAAAGCTTGTAATCCCAAACATCCAGGAAATCCAGGACACAATGAGAAGACCAAAACTAAGGATTCTAGGTATAGATGAGAGTGAAGATTTACAACTTAAAGGGCCAGCAAATATCTTCAACAAAATTATGAAAGCAAATTTCCCTTACCTAAAGAGAGAGTTACCTATGAATATAGAAGAAGCCTACAGAACTCCAAACAGACTGGACCAGAACAGAAATACCTCTGGTCACATAATAATCAAAACCCCAAAATGTATTAAACAAAGAAAGAATATTAAAAGCAGTAAGAGAAAAAGGCCAAGTAACATATAAAGGAAGACCTATCAGAATCACACCAGACTTCTTACCAGAGACCATGAAAGCTAAAAGATCCTGGGCAGATCTTATACAGACTCTAAGAAGACAGAAATGCCAGCCAAGACTAAATTACCCAGCAAATCTCTCAATCACCATAGATGGAGAAACCAAGATATTTCATGATAAAACCAAATTTACACAGTATCTTTCCCCAAACCCAGCCCTACAAAGGATAATAGGTGGAAAATGCCAATACAAGGAGGAAAACTACACCCTGGAAAAAACAAGATAGTAACCTTCTTTCATCAAACCCAAAAGAAGATAACCACTCAAACATAAATATAACATCAAAAATAACAGGAAGTAATAATCACTATTCCTTAATATCTCTTAACATCAATGGACTCAATTCCCCAATAAAAAGACATAAACTAAAAGACTGGATACATAAACAGGACCCTACATTTTGCTGCATACAGGAAACACACCTTAGTGTCAAAGACAAACACTACCTCAGTGTAAAAGGCTGGAAATCAATTTTACAAGCAAATGGTCTCAGGAAACAAGCCAGAGAAATCATTTAATATCAGATAAAATTGACTTTTAACCTAAAGTCATCAAAAGGGACACAGAAGGACATTTCTTACTGGTCAAAGGAAAAATTCACCAAGAAGAACTCTCTACTATGAATATCTATGCTCCAAATTCAAGGGCACCCTCATTCATAAAACAAACTTTACTAAAGCTGAAAGCACACATTGCACCTAACACAATAATTGTGGGTGACTCAACACTTGACTCTCCTCAGCGGACTGCCTAGGAAAACAGAAACTAAACGGGGACACAGTGAAACCAATTGAAGCTTTGGAGCAATTGGATTTAACAGATATACATAGAACATTTCATCCTAAAGTAAAAGAATATACCTTTTTCTCAGCACCTTCATGGTACCTTCTCTAAAATTGATCATATAATTGGTCACAAGACAGATCTCAACAAATATAAGATTGAACTAATCCCATGCCTCCTATCATATCACTATGGAGTAGGAGTGGTTTTCAATAGCAACTTGTGTTGAAGGGGGAACCAGGAAAGGGCAAATCATTTGGAATGTAAACGAAGAATATAGAAAATAAGAAAAATAATAAAATTAAAAAAGATTAAACTCAAATTTTTACCCTTCTGTATAAAACATATCCCAAATATGTAAGTTCATTGGATGCACAGGTTCGAAAATATTGTCATAACTCAAAAGTAACTTCTTTCTAGATGCTGTAGTAAGTAACTGCACTCAGTAGACCTGGTCTGTTTTGCTGTGTGAATTAATAATAGAGGCATGTCTTTGGGCTGCCTACATTAGTATTTTAAGTATTCTGCTGTATCAACATAAGCCATGCACCCAGGGTGATGTTTCTATTATACTGTGGGATAGGAGTTAAACAATAAAGATGTGTACTTCGGGTGCTTGCATGTTTGAATTCCCTATTGGTTATCTCCTCAAAAGTTCCTCTATCTTCTCCACAGGCTACACAGTTTATCTATGTATGACCCTCTAACATCCTAGGGATAAATATACAAATCCCAAAGATGGTCATGATAATCATAGTGTCCTCTGCTAGAACTGTGTGAAGGAAACACAAGGAAAGTTTCCCTCTTATAATATAAAAGAGGGTAGAGCTTTCATTTTCCTGCCGGACAGATCTGTGTGTCCACATAATGTCTGAATGAAGCAGAATCCCCAAAGAACCTGAAGACAGCTTATCTTTTGAGAGTGAGAGCACACCCTGGAATCCACAAGCCCTGGTCCTTGCTGCTGATGTGGTAAGGCACATTCTCTTCATTTTACCTTTTGGTTGAGGGCTTATCAACCAATCAAAGCAGCCATATTTACATATCTTGAAGTCATATCGATTCAAATTACATGAAGGTCCATGTGGTCAAAGTATAGGATCCTGTACTGGTCATAGTTCAGTGGTAGATCCCATGCCTTAAGTGTGTGAGGCCCCACACTTGATCAGCAGTAACAGGTGTGACATCTCAAATATTATCATGTGCATGAATTTTCTAGTATCGACTGTACATAGGTGACTGTTGTATCTTAATGATAATATGTCATCCTCATTTTTTTGAGAAAGAACTTTATATCACAACAAATACATGGGYGCATTTATTGTGATATTAAAAATATTTAATTTCTAGAATACAATGTATAAATTATATTTTGTATACTTTTGATACTGGCATTTTATATAGATAATTTTAGGTTTTAAGGATGGAGAAAATAATCAAAAGCAATCAACTCCTGACAAGGATTTTAGATATTCATGATATTTGCTATTATTTCCTATATATTCTAAAGACCAATTGTTAGTGGTTTTTAAATATTCATTATTTTAACATGGAGTCATCTGCTGGCATATACTCTGAAGTTATTTTCTAACAATTTGCTTGTATAATTTCAGGATAATTGATTATTTCTATTAAGTATTTCTAAAGTAATTTTTAATTTTTGGAAAAAAAATCACTAAACTACTAATTGAAGCAACATAGCTTCTTATAGAAGTTTGTGATGGAGAGAAGTGGCTTCAGTATGACATATCACTGACTCCTATGTGCATCTGAATTCAGTAAATGATACAAGTCATAGTATATGACCAGTCTTGAATTGGACTCACAGAAACATAGGACAATTATGTCACCTTCTGGTGAATGTTTCCCACATGCTGCCAATTTTGGACAACTTTTTAACAAATGTAAAATAGTGATTATAGTTCTGAACTTTAAGTAGTCTGGAAAGAGGACTTGCCTCTCTAAATATCTCTGTGATCAAGTCATATAGCTATGACTTGTCTTAAGGAGTGACAAACTAATGTTGGGAGAGAGATGGGAAGAGAAAGTGGAAAGCAGATATCCTCTATTGTTGAGTTCTTTTCCACTTTTGGTAGAGAGCTACTTGAGAAAGCAAACTGACTTCATTCCCTGCTTGCTTTTGCCCTTGGTTTTGATGTAGCTTTGGTGTTAGGAAATCCTCCCACACTGCCTTATTTGCTCATGCTCAAATTTAACCACACTTCCTTTTCATTAGCAAGGGGAGCAGCTGGNAAGGAAGGAAGGAAGGAAGGAAGGAAAAAGAGAAAAAAGAGAAAAGAAAAAGAAAAGAAAAAAATCATCTCCTGGTCCACTGCCAAGAAAAAGTTCTAGAACAAAAAACACAAGTCTCTTTGAAAGAAGACTGCCCTGATGTGAACCCCAGCCTTTATACATGCTAGCTTTATCTTTTTGGGCTTCAGAGTCTTGTCTTCTGTTTTTTATTAGTAAAATGAAGATAATAAAATCAGCCTCAGAAAGTTTTGTGGATTAGACAAACACCTCTCCTCTTGTCTGTCAACATCAACTTCCCCACGCAGAATATTCTCTCTACACCTATGAGAACACGCTGGCAAATTGTACTTAACCTTCACATCAATCCTGAACAACCCTTTCACTGTGGGTAACAGCAYCACATCTTCAACTCAGGTACAACATCTAACATGTCTATGAAGATACTGTCAAATCCTAATTCTTACTGCTTTAGGGATTGTTAAGGCTCAATAATGTTCCAAATGATGACTAACATAAAAAATGAGGAAATTTTCAACTCTGGTTAGCATTCACTTATAATACATGAAAATAAGTAATAATTGCCCATCTCTTTTGACATTTATTAAGGACATATGATGAGTTAATTATTTGCATATCCATATTCAGCTTGCAACTACTAGGAATGAAAAACACCTCACATACCTAGCATAATCCATATCACATAGCTATAAAAAACCTTGGCTATTAGGCAGAAGCATATTCTTATTTTAAGTAATTTTTTATCTTTATGAATGTTTTATTTGTATACATGAAATTGCCTCACACATTTTCAGTACCCTCAGAGACTAGCAGAGGCCAACAAATCCTATGGAACTAGAATTATGAATGGTGTGAGTCACCCTATGGGTGGTGGATACTGAACTCAGATCTGCTACAAAAGCAGCAAGTGCAAGAAAACACAGAGCAATCCCTCCAGCTCCAAGTATATCCATTCTTAAAGAAATGCAACATGTATTACAGTGCCTCAAAAGATATCCAGCATCATCAAAAGATAGAGGTGGAGTCATCTCTAAATAATTGTGATTATCAAGGTATGATATCATATCTATGGTCTATAATGCCAGTCTGAAAGCAGAGGCAGCAGGATTAGCTGGTCTAACTGAGCCTCACCTAAGTAGGRAGTATGAGACCAGTCTGGGTTACATGAGATCTTGTCTCAAAAGACACAGTCATGCAGAAGAGGGGAGGTCTGCTACTATACATTTTTTTCTTACGTGAGGCCATCACATACTTTGCTGAATGCTGTACTGAACTGCCTATAGCTTTAAATGTGGAGGTTTGGTCTGTTGCTCTCTATTGTAATGCTGACTTTGTGCCCCCAAGACCTGATTGCCCCAGAGACTGTAGATAGACCCATGTGACACTATGTGACCTCCCCTAACACCAAGTTATTTCTGATTAGTAAATAAAGATACCTACAGCCTATAACTTGGCAGAATTGAGATAGTTGGAACTTGGTGTTCCTGACCAGGGAATTGAAGAAGACCACAAGGGTGAAGAAGGAGAGGAGGAAGAAAAACATGCCATTGGTTAGGAGTCAAGAGAACATGGCCCTGACGGATAGCCAACTGGAGTCCAGAGCAGCCCAGATGAAACACARTAAGTAGTAATTCAGGGTTATCAATAGAAAAGTAGATTCTAATAGCATAAGTGGTAGATCTCTGCCCAGCTCTAGGACTGATTAAGACTGGTAAATATAAAGGTTGTGTGTATCTTTTATCTGAGAACTAAGTGATMAAAGGCTACTAGAAACCYGGGATTGGGATTAAAATTTTCTGGGTTATCTTGACTTTATATTTAAAACAGTATTATTATACTTTGGTTGTATGTGTGCACATGCATGTTTGTGTGAACAACCTCTGGGAGTTGGCGCCTCAACATCTGGCAAAAAAAAAAAAATCACTTTAAAAAAGTAATTAATTTCAGATTCCTGAATGAAAGACATATGCTGTCCCTTTAAAATTAGGAGGCAGGGAGAATTGGTTTCTTAGCAAAGTTTGTTTTTCCCCAAACCCTGCTGTTTTTTCCCCAAATCATGTGGGGATTGAAACAAGGGCTAAACTCTGTCCTAATTCGGAGTGCATAATTCTGGGGTTCGTAGCATAAGCTAAGACACGGTTTTGCTCCCAAAACCAAACAACATCGTAAGCCACAGGCTTGACCGTCAGCTGGGGTCTTCTCAAATGCAGCTTAGTCACAGGAATGCTAAAAGCCCCTTCTGTGCAATGCTTTGCTAAATGCTGTACCAAAGCGTTTAGCTTTAAGAATTTGCCATACTACCCTGAAGAAGAGTCAACTGAATGTCATGCCTTAGCAACAGGATTCAGTCAAGTTATCCAAGGGCTGGCTTAGTGCATAAACGTGCTAGGCCCAGAAGCCTGACAACCTGAACTTGATTAACAAATCTTATATAAGAAATTGGATANGTTGTCTAATTGCTCTGGCTAGAACTTCAAGCACTATATTGAAAAGATATGGAGAGAGAAGGCAGCCTTGTCTAGTCCCTGAATTTAGTGGGATTGCTTCAAGTTTCTCTCCATTTAGTTTGAGGTTGGCTACCAGTTTGCTGTAAATTGCTTTTAATATGTTTAGGTATGGGCCTTGAATTCCTGTTCTTTCCATGACTTTTAGCATGAAAGGATGCTGGATTTTATCAAATGCTTTTTCAGCATCTAATGAAATTATCATGTGGTTTTTTTCTTTGAGTTTGTTTATGTAGTGGATTGCATTGATGGATTTCCATATATTGAGCCATCCCTGCATCCCTGGGATGAAGCCTACTTGATCATGGCAGATAATCATTTTGATGTGTTCTTGGATTCGGTTGGCAATAATTTTATTTAGTATTTTTACATCGATATTCATAAGGGAAATTGGCCTGAAGTTCTCTTTCTTTGTTGGATCTTTGTGTGGTTTTGGTATACCACACAAAGCGTATATAAAATATATAAGCATATATACGCTTCTATAAAGCGTAATTGTAGCTTTATAGAACGAGTTGGGTAGAGTCCCTTCTGTTTCTCTTTTGAGGAATAGTTTGAAGAGTATTGGTGTTAGGGCTTCTTTGAAGGTCTGTTAGAATTCTGCACTGAATCCATCTGGTCCTATGCTTTTTTTGGATGGAAGACTTTCTATGATCCCTTCTATTTCTTTAGGGGTTATGGGACTATTTAGTTGATCTATTTGATCCTGATTTAATTTTGGTATTTGGTATATGTCTAGGAATTTGGTCATTTCCTCCAGATTTTCCAGTTGTGATGATTATAGACTTTTGTAGTAGGATGCGATAATTTTTTTGGATTTCCTCCATTTCTGTTTTTTATCTCCCTTTTTAATTTGGATGCTGTCTTTGTGCCCTTTGGTTATTCTGGCTAAGGGTTTATCTATCTTGTTGATTTTCTCAAAGTACCAGCTYCTGGTTTTGTTGATTCTTTGTATGGTTCTATTTGTTCCTACTTGATTGATTTCAGCCCTGAGTTTGATGATTTCCTGTCTTCTACTCTTCCTGGGTGAATTAGCTTCTTTTTCTGTTCCAGGGCTTTCAGGTGTGCCTTTAAGCTGCTAGTGTATGCTCTCTCCAGTTTCTTTTTGGAGGGACTCAGGGCTATGAGTTTTCTTCTTAGCACTGCTTTCATTGTGTCCCATAGATTTGGTTAAGTTGTGCCTTCATTTTCATTGTATTCTAAAAAGTCTTTGGTTTCTTTCTTTATTTCTTCCTTGACCAAGGTTTCATTGAGTAGAGTATTGTTTAGTTTCCATGTGTATGTGGGCTTTCTGTTGATTTTGTTGCAATTGAAGACCACTTTTACTCCATAGTGATCTGATAGGAGGTATGGGATTAGTTTGATCTTATTATATTTGTTGAGGTCTTTCTTGTGACCAATTAATTATATGGTAGTTTTTGTAGAATATTCCATGAGGTACTGAGAAAAAGGTATATTCTTTTGCTTTAGGATGAAATGTTATATATATACATCTGTTAAATCTAATTGGTCCAAAGCTTCACTCACAATTATTGTGTTAGGTGCAATGTGTGCTTTGAGCTTTAGTAAAGTTTCTTTTATGAATGTGGGTGAGCTTGCATTTGGAGCATATATGTTCAGAATTGAGAGTTCTTCTTGGGGGATTTTCCATTTGACCAGCAAGAAGAGTCCTTCCTTATCTCTTTTGATGACTTTACATTGAAAGTCAATTTTATCTGATATTAGAATGGCTACTCCGCTTGTTTCCTGAGACTGTTTGCTTGTAAAATTGTCTTCCAGCCTTTTACTCTAAGGTAGTGTTTGTCTTTAACACTGAGATGTGTTTCATGTATGCATCAAAATGTAGTGGTCCTGTTTCTGTATCCAGTCTGTTAGTCTATGTCTTTTTATTGGGAAATTGAGGCCACTGATGTTAAGAGATATTAAGAAATAGTAATTATTACTTCCTGTCATTTTTGAAGTTATTTTTTATATTTGAGTGGTTATCTTCTTTTGGGTTCGATGAAAGGAGGTTTWTATCTAGCTTCTTCCGGGGTGTAGTTTCCCTCCTTGTATTGGAGTTGTCCCCCTATTATCCTTTGTAGGACTGGGTTTGTGGAAAGATATCATGCAAATTTGGTTTTGTCATGGAATATCTTGGTTTCTCCATCTATGGCGATTGAGAGTTTTGCTGGGTATAGTAGTTTTGGCTGAAATT
>BDUI01002058.1:24429-35052 GCA_002335545.1 Apodemus speciosus | reverse complement strand
TTGGAAATAAAAGTCACTCTTCTTTGTATAGCTGGTATATTTTCATGTTTTAATATAAACAGTAGAACCTACTTCTGCAAGAAAAAAAAGATATGATATTGTAAAAGGGCAAAAAGATATAACATTGTGAAAGGGTAATTCAAAACCAGTGGAACTTTACCAAGGGTTTTATTGGTGAAATAATAGAATTCTACAGAGCAATGTGGAACCTTTTCTAGAATACTTTTATTCATTTTTAGATCCTTATCCTTTAGTATCTGGATTTATTTTGATTACATATTCTGAAGTATATTGATCAATTTAGAGTTGACTTTTCAAATTTATTCAGTACTAGTATTATATAATTGATGTTAAGTATTCTGAGAAGCTGTCTACATATTCTAGAACTGTTTCCTTCTATAATTCTAGAGTTAAAAAAATGATATGACATTGTAAAAGGGGAAAAGATATAACATTGTGAAAATATATGACATTTTCTCAACTAATTACTAAATATCCATAAGTATAAACAAATGTGCTCTGTAGTTCATGAAAATAAAGTTCTTTTTTTAAATATTTTTTTGAAAATAAAGTTCTTAACTCAAAATTTTTAATTTTTGGAAATACAAAAATTAGAAAATTATAGTCTGTGCTATCATATTATATATTTATATTATGTTAGGTTTGCAAGGGCACTTTATTGGATGAASAGTGGGATAGGAGCTATTATTAAAATAGGCTGTATGAGTGGAAGTTTTGCTGAGTAATTGTAAAAATTGAATTCTATTATCTTTTTAGATGCTTCTTAAATATCTGTGATAATCAAGCATAAGTAA
Organism: Apodemus speciosus; assembly: GCA_002335545.1. Classification (NCBI taxonomy): domain Eukaryota; kingdom Metazoa; phylum Chordata; class Mammalia; order Rodentia; family Muridae; genus Apodemus; species Apodemus speciosus. The sequence continues at coordinate 34,237 of BDUI01002058.1, read as the reverse complement.
CACAGGTGTCTATATGTGACACAACAATAAATTCCTGTTTTGCAAGCAGTGAATATGAATCATGTAATTAGACCCAAGGAAGTATACCATGCATCTAGAATTTCACATCAGGGATCCTCAGGTGGGTCTCATGACTTCAATGCTGTTCTGATGCCACTTAATCCAGGTTTTAGCCATGACCTTAAAAACACCTTGAAAAGGATTTACCAATACTTCATGTAAACATCTGATTGGAACGAGATCCATTTCATTAATCAAATCAAGAATTGCTCAGGATGCTGTGTCTGTCAGAAGGGAAGGAGAAGAATTATTTCATAAGCATATGAAAATGGTGTGTATGCCTTTGTTTCTCCAAGCAGCCTTCAGTGTGTGTTTAATTTTAAATTTTCAATTTCGTAAAGCTTGCCAAGTCAGTGCTCAGGAATGCCATGAACATGAATGTCTCAGTGAAGATATATCAAAAACTGTTCAGGTTTTGACATCTGTGCTTTTACAAACATGGCCTTCAAAATAGGGTAAAATAAAGCTCACTGAAGAAGAATTTAAAAGGAATACCAATTCAAACCCTTGAGGATTTAAAAAATCAATGATCCTACAGAAGAGAATAGGCCATTTATCATTACTGTCTCTTTGATAGCAAGGGAAAAAAAAGAAAGAAAGCAGAAAACATTGTCCTCTACATCCAAGCTGACATTACTCGCTTTAGTTCCTAAAAAAAATCATTTTTATCTGCCCATTATGTCAATTAGCTGTCATAATTTCATTGTGGAACCAATATTAACATCATGTTATAATCATTCCATTTGAAAGTCTAGAGATTCAGGGTCAGAAAATTTATGTCACTTTCATTTGAAAAGTGATGCTATCAAGTGACAGATCCAGATCCTTTCTCCATGTATGGAGAGTGAAATCTGTTTTAGTCATGCTTAAATGTGAGTGTTTTATTGATAGAATCTCCAAATGTAGTTTCAGGAATGCTAAATATTTAAATTAGTGCAATAAGGACATATCAAAATATTTCTGAAGCTTTATATGAATAGTATTTGGATGAATATAATGAAGAGTTTTGTTTCCGCACTAGAAACTGACATAGGTACTTAGAGTCAATATTTTTCCAATGCACATGTAAACAAAAGGATTGCAGATCACTGGGCTACTGATTTCAAACAAATATACTAAAGTTTCTAAATCTTGCACTTCTGGCTTTAGGGGTAATTTTTTTTTTTTATCATTTTAGGGGTCTGTGGTATGCATTGTAGGATGTCAGGAGTTTATCTTTCTTTGTACAAATTGTCAGTAGTACCCACGTTGGAAAAATCTTCATAATACTTTTTTTCTGGAGAATTATTAAATTTAATCACTAAGAGAGATGGTATGTTTACATTGATCAATCCAAAATGCTATAAATTAACAGAAGTGCTTGCTATGAATAATACTGTAGTGGATATATTAATATGATATATAATTTTTGAACATATTTTCATATATTTATTCAGTTAAAATAGTTATCATTTCCATCACTATTTCATTTTTCCTTTACCTGTTTTTTTTCCTAGAGTAAGTTATGTTTCTCATTGTCATTGAAAAAGAATTCTTAAAGATGTTATCCACTGTATCAGAAATCTTTTCCTACATCTATAAACATATGACATTATATAAAAAGGCTATTCTTCATATCAAAAATAGCTGATTTTTTCATCACACCGAAAAAACGTATGATTTACTGTACATGTAGCCGTATTTTGTTTGTAGGAAATGAAGGCTTCCTTTCCTTAGCCTCATTCCAGCAGCTGTACAGCATCATTCAGTACTAATGTTTGGTGTTAACTCTACCAGTGATTTACTGTTTTTCTACTTTCAAATAATTGGACATCTGGAGAAACAGAATTTATGAAAATACTGTAACGTCTTAAAAGGTACACATAGCAAGTCACCCTTGAACACATTTTTATTATTAATATGCCTTAGAATCACGGGGGCAATCTTCTCTCTATACTGCCCAAGACCAAGAAGATCAGAAGAACTATTGTTCCTGTGCATTCWTGCATGCATGCATGTTCATGTGTGTATATGTCTGTAATGAGTCAGCTTTTACTCTCTTAGGTTTGTCTAGAAAGTAAATTAAAACTATATAAATAATTTATATTTAAGAATTGAGAACAGAGTGTCTTGGAGTGTGGCTGAGTATAAAGTGGTATTTTGGTTCAGTATACTAGGGTCTGAGGTCTGATAGAAAGAAGAGGAAGAGGGAGGAGGAGAAAAGGAAGGACAGGCAAAAATGAGATAATTTGTTTAACAACCTTATTAAAGAATAAACTTGTAATTAATAAATTATGACACCTGACCAAGATATCTGCAATGGTAAGTTTCTATTACTGTGTCAACATAAATATCTAATAATTACATGACAGTTATGCTAAAGTACATTTTCCTTAACTGTACTTTGAACTTGTAGGTAGGTCAATACATATACATTTTCTTAGGTCTCATTTTTATTGTTATTGTTATTATTATTATTATTATTATTATTATTATTATTTGTGTGTGTGTTTCTGTGTCTGTGCGTTTGTGTGTCTGTGTGCATGTGTATGTATATGTATGTCTCTGTGTATCTGTGGGGTGTTTGTGTTTATGTATGTGTCTGTACTGACTGGTTTTGTGTGTCAACTTGACACAGGCTGGGGTTATCACAGAGAAAGAGCTTCAGTTGGGAAAGTGCCTCCATGAGATCCAACTGTGGGGCAGTTTCTCAATTGTTAATCAAGGGGGGAGGGCCTCTTGTGGGTGGTACCATCCCTGGGCTGGTAGTCTTGGGTTCTATAAGAGAGCAGGCTGAGCAAACCAGAGGAATCAAGCCAGTAAGTAACATCCCTCCACGGCCTCTGCATCAGCTCCTGCTTCCTCACCTGCTTGAGTTCCAGTCCTGACTTCCTTTGGTGATGAACAGCTGTGTGGAAGTGTAAGCTCAATAAACCCTTTCCTCCTCAACTTGTTTCTTGGTCTTGATGTTTGTGCAGGAATAGAAACCCTGACTAAGAGTGTCTGTGTGTGAAATGTGTCTCTGAGTGTGTGATGTGTGAATGTGCCTGTGTGTGTGCATGTGTGTGTGAATGCATTCATGTAGTGTGTCTGTGTGTGATGTGTCTGTTTGTATATGCATGTACGTGTGTGTGCTGCATGTGTCTGTGTGTGGTATTTGTGACTGTGGGTCTGTGTCTATGTGTTTATGTCTTAGTTTTGGGGTCTCAGGCTCCAGAGACTTTGAAGAAGAAAATGATTGAGATCTGAAAACAAAGTATGAAAAGTACTGAAAACACATTCAACAAAGTATAGTAAGGGTACTACTGACCCCAGTAACACAAATACTCCCTGAGTACATTGCAAAGGTACAGCTTGATTACAGCTTTCACCATCATTTCTGAGTATCCTAAAAAAGGCTTAATGGTAGCTGTATCTTTCTTTGGAAAGGTCCAATCACTTCCCACTTGATAAACTAGCTTTCATTGGCATGGAATACTTAAGTCTTGCAAATTTAATGACTTTTAGTCACAGGATTAAAGTATATGAGACTGCTATAGACTAGTCAAGTGACATCTACTCTGTCGACAGGATGTACAGAATGCTTATGGGGAGTACCAGAAGCCTCTCTGCAGCAGTAAAAGGCCACATCCCACTCTCAAGGTAGACAGTTGAATTGACTTAGGTGTTTGGATCTTGAGGGCTTTGTTTGCGGAATTGACTGAGTCAAGTGTAATCCAATGGAAATTAGAAGATCTCAGCAGGCTAGGCTGACTCAGATATGTGAACGGAAAATAGTAAATATGTGTGCAGGGCAGTTACTTCTCAGTGACTTTAAATTTCTTTCCTGTCCTCTCATTTATTTGTCTTGCAGGATTATTGTTTATTTACTCATTTATTCCCTATGCTGAAGCGTTATTCTGAGATCTTATACATGTTCTGCAGGAACTCTACAACTGATCTCCATCACTAGCCTTATCCCCATTCTTCTACGTGAGTTATTAAAAGTACTCAAACGTCTAAAGTTGATTTTTATTTTTATAATTAAATACATCTTTGACTTGTTATTTTATGCACATATGCTACCTCAGTTTGCATATTTGAAATTGTATAATTTTATAASTTTTATTTTTTATTTACAAATGTGATTACATTTATTAATGTTTTTGAGATTATATTTTCAATTCACTTTCTTTGCCCATACTTTGTCTACTTACCTTCAAACTCATGTTCTCCTTCTAAGTTAATTGTTATTGCATACATTTGTGGATATGTCTACTCTTTTATATCCTAAATATAGCCCACTCCGTCCCTTCACCTAAGGATCAGGAGATATTGCACAGGATGAGTGAAAGGATTGTATGTTACAGGGTATTTGATCACCCTGTGAACACTTAGATTGTTATTTATTGGAAAGTCCTGTTTCTGTTGTGTGGCTCAGACCTTAGCACACACCTTATTCCCTCTGGCTGGAATACACACTAACTCTTAATACACATCTTTAATTCCAAATAATGAAAGTAAAGTTAGTTTATAGAAGGAAATACCCATGATTGAATGTGATGTCTAACGTCACAAAATATCGAATCAATGAAAGATTTGACACAACCAATTATCAAGAGACAAAAAGGAAGCTACTGAAGGAAGAACATTACAGAGAGAGAGAGAGAGAGAGAGAGAGAGAGAGAGAGAGAGAGAGAGCAATTCAGATCAGATGTGCGTAAAGAAAGAACATGACAGGGAATGAGAGAGCCAGAAGATTAGAACAGATAGTCAGTGTTAGTATCAGGTCAAGCAGAGCAATTCAGGAGCAGCCCAGAAAAGCCAGATTAAATCAATCAACTTGTAAAGGAGTTTGAGTCAAAACAGCTCAGTTGAAACAGCCAGTTAAGAATTCAGAAATTGCTACAAAGAGTGAAAATTTTCAGCAGTAAACTTTAGAGCTGAAAACATTCTAGGCCTAGATAAGATTGTACTAAGGCTAGAGGCTAGATGCTTCCAGGATGAGCCTACATTAACAGATGTGGGCATTAAGCCTCCAGGTGACAATTAAGACAAGATAATAAAAGATAAGTTTATAATTGTATGCACCAGAGTATCAGGGAAGTTTCCATGAAATTGAATTTTCTAGTAACGTGAGACGCTATACCCATAATGTCCCATCAATAGGACTGACCAAACATTACTTCAGCAAAGATGATACCAATGGACATGATGAACTGTACTGTGAAAAGCCCAGGAGGCCCTACCCTACACAAAGAACTATAGGCAACTAAGAAAATTGAGGTTAGAAGTGGTCTTCTCCAAGGAAAAACACACCAATAGTTTTCCAGTACCAAATGATTAGCACTAAACAACAACAATCAACCAAAGGAACAAAATCATAAGTAGTAGTAGCAATACACTTATAATATATATTTTCATAGGTGACTCTAGTCACTATAAAATATATAGTATCTTCATTTTACCAGGAGACAATGAAATTTATTAATGTATTGTTATTACACTGAACGATGTCAACAATGGGAAAGGATACCAATGTTTTTCTCTTCAAAACACACTCCTGGAACAGCATCTCAGATTTGGGCCACAGTTCTAGAATGCAATGTAAAAACCTAGCTGATACTTCCAGTTATTAATGAATTCCAGTGAAGTGAAATACGTAGATAAAATGAAGAATGAAAAATGACCCCACTTGATTGGTATTTCTGGGAAATCCAGGTATATGTCTGAGGTCACTGAAGGACTTGTGCCAGTTGCTAGATGGTGTCGTCTATGTCTCTTTCATTTCTGTAAGCTTGAAATATATAGTATTTTTAATGCTCTCTTTGTGTATTACATTAAATCAGAAAGCAGTGTCTTGGCTTTCTCTTGAGAGAAAGAGCAAAGCATTCTACTTGGAACTTTATAATGCTGATACTGCAAATACAAGTTTCTATCATGTTTTGACATAGTCTGAAGAATGCACAGGAAAAGGCCCATTTTGGTGGATGCAAATTGTTTTGAGAAACTTTTGTGTGTTCTTCAATTTTCACTGATATTTTGCCATTAATATGTATTTATGAGACTTTAACTGATAACTACTGTTGGTAATTAATTTTGAGCAACAATGGGCAACTTATACTAAGGGTAAACAAACTTTGCTAATCAGCTTGTATAATCCTAACAAACAAAACAAGAAAGATAAACTAAATTTAAGAAGGTCCAAGTGTTTGGATCTGACCCAAAATGACCATTAAATTTGTAAATTTCCCTATTAAATTGATAACAATATAAACCACTTTGTATACTGATGTAAATGTCAGCATAATTCTAAGGAATAATATCCTTTCCAAATGCCCTTTGCTATGATAATTAATGCTTTTATGGGCTTGAGAATGTTTTTGATTTTGAGCAATGGGTTGAAAGACAGTGCTGACTTGCTGAATAATCCAAGTATGAATAATCCTCTATGACTTCAGCACCTAGCACATGTTTTTTAAAAAAATTCAGCATACTTAGGTCCAGTAAAATAATAAATTCTCATGGTAGATGAATAGCTCAAATGGGTCACTGTTTTGCTAAGACAGTAATGACGGCATGGCTCTATTGGTCCATATTTTGATCATTCAACATACTACTGAGGACTTTTAGGGAACATTTCGCTTGATATCAATTAATTCTAGCCTTTTTCTCCATTAAAGCTGTTCATGTCAATGCTGCTAATAATTTCTATACAAGAGTTGGTAGTACCACTCACTGCCCATATGGGACGATGAAGGTACAGTGTGGAAAGACACTGTGACTTCTAAGGGCTGTACTCTAACTCTAAGCCCAACCTTTCCCACAGTACACTCTCATTTTTTCACTCAGAGATACAGAATACATCTGATGAGATACTTTTCACATTATTCACTCTGTCTCTTCTTCAAAAACTGTGAAGATAGTATACCTCGAGGACTCTCAGAGAAATATCAGGTTTATATTTTCTTTCTGTTTAAATATATCACTGCTTGATTCCCCTCAGTTTATTATAAAAGAAGTAAATAGCTGTACATTATGCACAACATTTTGCTTTTAAAAGTTTCAAATCTATTGACAAGTTGAAACAAAAATACAGTGAACCAACCCATCATCTCCGTTATATATCTATATACCTATATATTATATATCTATTATCTATCAATCTACCTATATATCATCTATCATCTATCAATCATCTATACATCATCTATCATCATCTATCTAATATATCTATCATCTATCTATCTATCTATCTATCTATCTATCTATCTATCATCTATCAATCATCTATCATCTATCAATCAATCAATCATCTATTATTGTATATATATCTGTATCATACATGCAGGCCATAGACTTACAGAGTTGTTTTGTTTTGTTATGCCTTACTCTTTTCCATGCTCTCRGGATTCTTTTCCTCCTAGTGGGTTTTCTTGTTCAGCCTAGATATGAGGGCTTTTCGCTTTGCTTTATTGTATCTTGTTTTGTCATGTTTGGATATTTTCTCTTAGAAGCCCGCTATTTTTTGAAGGGAAACAGAGTGGGAACAGATCTATGGAAAAGAGGATGTGGRGTTAGCTGGGAGGTATAGAAAGAGGAAAATCTGTGCTTGGGATGCATTTTATGAAAGAAGAATCTACTTTTAATTTTTTAAAGGGGAAAAGAAATAATGACATTAAAATCACATTTATGAAAATTTGCAGTAATTTATTTACATAAGTAATACATAAAAAATATTCAAATGTATTTTTCCACATAGTTTTTCAGAGGCAGATAGTAATAAAATGTTGAATTATTTTCAGGATTTGTTATTGTGCTATTTTAGATCTCCCCCCCTTTGTGTGTGTGTGTGTGTGTGTGTGTGTGTGTATGTGTGTGTGGGGGGGATGTATCATTGTCAATGGGGAATGGTTTTGCTTNCCAATAAAAAGACATGGACTAACAAAATCTTTACTAATTTTAATCTCAACCTTTTCCCCTACTAAACTGTTTTGACCGACTACACTTAAATGTTTAAGCCCCAAGTCCAATCTTAGTAGATGTTTCCTAGATGTCTCTTGGCAGAGTGAACTTAAGTTCCTTTGCTCTGTGTCCACCTAGTTCCTTGTCTCATCTTTGTTGGCTCATGGCTTGAGGGCACTCTGTCACTGAAAGGAATGGAGGAAGGCTTGACTCRTGGCTTGAGGGCACACTTGGTGGAGGGATTGGCTCATGGCTTGAAGGTACTCTATCTTGGCAGAATAGATGATGGAGGGAGCTTGCTCACATCTGCACAGATTGGAAAGCTGAGGGGACAAATGCTCATATCCAGCTTTCTCCTTTCCTCTTCTTTGTTTCCATCCCATTCACCAGTCCATGGGAAGGTGCCATCCACATTCAAAGTTAACCTCTCTGAAGACATCCTTACAGACATGAGTTGTGTCTCTTAGGAAATTCTAAAGTGAGTCCAGCTGGCTATGCATATTGCTGACTTATAAACACCTGTTATTTAACTTTGATGAGGAATCTGCTGCATGTGAGGCCTCATGCAGATACATACTACATGTGAGGTCCTATATATTGGAGGCATAAAGATGAATACAATAWGACTATAGTTCTTAATATGACTATAGCTCTTAATATATCTCAAATCTGGCATAGTGCATACATATTATATACCTCACCAAAATATGGACCAAATAATTTATGGCCCAGCCCTCATTCATCTCTGTGCAGTTAGGACAGGCATGCCATGTAGAGCATTGATAAATGTGGCTTGGATTGAATTCATTACAGAAAACATGGACTGGCATTTAGTCTTTTTAATGCAACTCTATGCATAGTTGAAGCACCTCTGTGAAGATGGGCCAAGATGGCTCTGTGGCTTGGCAGGGCTCTGTGTAGGGTAGAGATGTCCAGTTTGGCTTAGGTCTTTCTCTAATGCAGTTGGCCATTGGCTGAACTTCTTTTTCAATCATCCTTCTCTCTAAAGAGGACAGCGTGTTCCTTTTTGGAACAAAGTACATAATAGGATATTCCATCTTTTGACTTCTCTGCTCATCTTCTCCAACCTTATCTGGGGTTCTGTGATCTATAACAGCTGTAACATGGAGTTCTTCTCTGCCAGGCCCCTTGAGGACCATACCCTTTTATCAGGGTAAGTTGGGGGTAACAAGCCCCTCTTACTTTTTTTTCAATAGGAAAGGAATGGCATTGAAACCACACAAGTTATTTAAGTTYGTAATGTAACCTTTTGACTAAAACCATGCAATATCCTGTAAGTTCTAACTGTAACCTTTCCACTAAAACCATGCAGTATCCTGTGTGGTTCATTTTCACACACCTTTTGGCGACTTGGTAGACTAAGTAAGGATATGTATGAATGCTGAGTAAGGAGAAGCATGAGCTCTGAGTAAGGAGATGCATGAGCTCTGAGTAAGCAGATGTATGAGCTCTGAGTAAAGAGATGCATGAGCTCTGAGTAAGGAGATGCATGAGCTCTGAGTAAGGAGATGCATGAGCTCTGAGTAAACAKATGTATGAGCTCTGAGTAAGGAGATGCATGAGTGCTGACTGGTACTAGAGAAACAGATGCAATCCACTGCTCCAACACAGTGGCCCAGGAAAAGAGCTGAAGAATCTTTTGTTTCAAAATATAAGTTCAAGGTGGACTACTGYGATGGTTTGTAAATGCTCAGCCTAGGAAGTTCACTATTAGAAGGTATGGCCATGTTGGAGTAGGAGTGGCCATGTTAGAGTAGGTATGACCTTGTTGGAGTAAGTATGTCACTGTGGGTGTGGGCTTTAA
>BDUI01002057.1:28381-59647 GCA_002335545.1 Apodemus speciosus | reverse complement strand
AACCAGGAAAAAGGGAAATGAAATATAAATAAAGAATATATCCAATAAAAAAATATGAGTGAAAATGAAAAAAAAAAAGAAACAGGAGGCTAAATGGGTAAAAGGAAGAGTTTAGAAATTTACATAAAATTCTAAAAGCTTAGCCTGTGCTATTTCTACACCTTAGTTTTTGTCAAATCAGTAAGCCACACTCAGATATTTGGATTTTAGTCATTTTCTCTATCCACATTCATTCTGACCATTTCTGTGTTCTTTGGTATCTTAATTACTAATGAATACATAGGAAGTGAAAAACTTTTTWAAAAAAGGAGTATAATTTAGAATGGAAAACTTTAGGAGGATATAATGCATAACCCTAGTTTCTATTAAAGGCTTTCACTAAAATAAAGCTGTGGCCTGGTATGGAGATGCTATCCTGAAATCTCAGTTGTTAGGAAGGTAATGAAGGAGATCATAAGGTTCTGGCAAGTCTAGGAAACTTATTGATATCTGGTTTCAAAACTCAAATAGAAAAGGCTGGAGAAGTAGCTTAGTAATAGAGAAAAATTTTACTGTGATTTGGCATATCACACAGAATCTTGGGAATTAATTTTATTTTTCTCCTTGCAGATTTTCAAAAACTATTCTACTACTCACTTCCAAAAATTCCTCAAATCTGGGGCCATAAAAGACTAATACAAAAGTCTGAGCCAAATCCAAGCCTACTTGCCCACCCTTATATAATTCTATTTTGACCTTTAGTTTTAAAATTTCATCCTTTTAGCTAGTGAGTCATGGCCAACTTCATGGCAAATTACAATTACAGTTAACAGATAGTCTTCAAATTACAAACACTTAGTGTCGAAAACATTTGCATCGAGACTGTGTTCTGTAGGAAGTTTCAAGTAGGAACAAGAACTCTGTTCAGGGAAAAAAGAACAAGATAGATTCTTCTAAATGTGGGGCATCTCTATTACATTTGTCCTCTTGGGCAGATAAAACTCACTGAATTGTCATTGGTTCTCTATCTGAGGATACCAAGCTAGGCAAAATTTGGAGCTGGGCATTAAGCAAAGCAGCTGTAGTCCCTGCTGATCACCGCAGTAGCAACCCCACATCATGAGATTGTGAACAATGTCTTTTACTCTCTTTTCTCTTCCTCTTGGCTCCTTCCCTGGTCCACTTTCTCATTCTCAGTCTCTTTTTAAAAATCTATTGAAAGGGAGAAAATATTAACAAATACACTGTGTTCTAGGATTATGTTTCTTTCAAGTTGGCTGACATCCCAACACCTCGAGCCATGGGCTGTTAAGAACGCATCAACTTGAAAGGTCAATCCAGCCACAGGACTCATCCAACAACAACTGAAGAATGGTCAGATGCGGTCCAGGGAACTGAGTGCTTCTCTGTGTTTATTTCATCCAGCAGTGTTTGGGGCACTGTGTCATGAAAGGCACTGCCTCCAGAGAGAGAGAGAAAGGCAAAGTCAGTCTCTGGAAGGATTTAAAAATAGCAAACATCATTCCTAAATGGAGACAAGCCCTAGACATTTATGAATGATGCATGATGCAAGTTCACTTTTGCACCACATAATATTTCTAATCCATCTTTCTTAAACAGCAGATTGGGTTTATTTCTATTATTTTAAGGGATTCTGACTCATATTATTTGTAAAAGTTTAAGATTGGTGCTTGGAGATCTCATTTAAAATGAAATAAAGTTAGTCCCATACAAAAGGCATTTTAATGAATGGAAATATGCAACCTTGGTGGGGGAGTGGGAAATGGGGAGGGGGAACGACTCTCTAGAAAGTACCAGAGACCTGGGAAATGAAAGACTCTTAGGACTCAAAGGGAGGAACCTTAGATGAAATGCCCAAAAGTGGGGAGAGGGACTCAAGACAGGGCATCAAGTGGAGAAATGGGGTTGGCATCCTACAGTCACAAACTCTGACTCAGAATTGTTCCTGTCTAAAAGAACTGCAGAGACAAAATTGGAGAAGAGACTGAGGGGAAGGCAGTCCAGTGACCAGCCCAACTTGGGATTCATCTCAAGGGGAGGCTCCAAGGCCTGACACTATTATTGATGCTATGGTGTGTTTGCAGACAGAAGGCTAACATGGCTGTCCTCTGAGAGGCCCAACAATCAGCTGACTGAGACAGACACAGATACTTACACCCAACCACTGGACTGAAGTTGGGGACTCCTATAGTTGAATTAGGGAAAGGTTGAAAGAAGTCAAAGAGGAGGGAGACCCCATAGGAAGACCAGCATTCTCAACTAACCTGGACCCCTGAGATCTCTCAGACACTGAACCACCAACCAGGCAGCATATACCAGCAAGTTGGAGACCCCCAACAACAGAGGACTGCCTGTTCTGGCCTCAGTGGGAGAAGACATATCTAACCCTCAAGAGACTTGAGGTATGAGGGATTAGGGAGACCTGGAAGGAGGGGGACATCCTCTTGGAGACAGAAAGAAGGAAGAATGGGATGAGGAACTATGGGAGGAACAGGAGGGGGCCAGCTACTGGACTGTAAAAAAAAAATTAAAGTAATAAAAATATGCTTTTTCCCCCTTCTTTACATTCAGTATTTTGATTATTATATGCTGAAGGGACTTTGTTTTCTACTCAATCTATTTGGAATTCTGTGTGCTTCTTGAATTTTGATAAGCATCTCCTTCTTTAAGCTAAGGTAATTTACTTCTATGATTTTGTTGAAAATATTTTCTGTGTATTTGACCTGGATTTCTTCTCCCTCTATCCATACTATTTGTAGATTTGGTCTTTTTATAGTGTCCCAGATTTCCTCCTGGATGTTTTGTGGCAGGATATTTTTATTTTATTCTATTCTATTCTATTCTATTCTATTCTATTCTATTCTATTCTATTCTATTCTATTTGATTCAACATTTTCTTTGACTGTGGTATTTATTTCCTTTATTGCATCTTCCATGAGGCTTATGTCAGAGATTTTTGATTGAATTCCTGAATTTTTCACTTCCTGTTTGGGTTTTATTTAGTGATTCTATAATCTACTTTCTTAAATAGTTTTCATTACTTCATTCTTCTGTTTGTTTGCATTTTCACAGACTCAATCAATGGATTTACTAGTGTCGTCTTTTAGTTCCCTGAGCATATTCATAATCAGTATTTCGAAGGCCTTGTCTTGTACTTCAGGGCTTACTACAGTAGGTTGCTGGGGACTGGTAGCAGCCTATTGTCTTGGATGTTAATGATTGAATTTTTTTTTGTTTGTTTCTTGGTTTGAGATGATTGTGATTCTAGTGTTGATATCTGGTCTTATCTTGTTGTATAATTATTCTGTTCTTTGGTTTGTGCTGCTTCTCTGGATTTTAGAAACGTGTATTGGCTGTAGGCTGCCTGGTAGGGAGTGTGTCTAAGTTCCTGCCCCGTGCATCCACTATACTACTAAATAAACTTGTTTTTGGGCATTGCGATCTGATACAAAGGAATGGGAATGGGCTAGAAGAGGGATTCTATAAGGTTCCATAAGAAGGAGGAAAGCTGGGTTTACCACAAGATTTGACCAAGTCCCTAGGAAGTAAAGGCAGATAGGAAAAATGAGTCCCTGAAAGTGGTCTGCCATGGGGCTGAGGATGAGATGGGATTTTAAATGGAGGACAGGAAGTAAATCATGTACTTGATTCTCAAGCCAGCATGGCTAGCAGGTTTCCAGGTCAAGAATGACTCTGGGTCTTGGTGATGGACACAAAGGGGTAGGTGAAAGAGAAGCTTGTGTCTCTCCCATAACTTGCTAGTTTGAACGCATCAGATGTGAACTGGTCAAATCTGACCTACTGAGAATCTGGTTTTCCCTGTGACTTCCAGATTCAGATGACTGCATCTTCCCAGAGAAGGAACAAAACCAATGAGAATGAGGAAATGGAAATGAAGTAGACTGTGCTGACATAAAAATTTCAGGACGGTTTGTTTAAGAAGCTACTTCAGGCTCCATTCCTCAGAATAAGGGAATGCAAGTCAGGAAATTGGGGAGGGGGTGAGCAGTGGGAGGGGGATGGGATAGGGGATTTTTGGAGGGGTAATTAGGAAAGGGAATGTAAATAAAGCAAATATCTAATAAAAGAATTTTTAAAAAGAAGCTACTTCAGAAATGTGTGTGTGTGTGTGTATGTGTGTGTGTGTGTGTGCATTTGTGTGTATTTTAAGCTATGACCAGCTCAGAAATTTTCAATCCAGTATCCTATCTCAGAGGGTTGGTTCCAAACCTACCAGATGTGAAAGTCTGAAGATGCATTCAAGTTCCTTACATAAAGAGATATTGTATATGTACACAACCTACACAATCCTCTCATTATCTTAAATTATCCCTAGATTATGTATATTAACTAATGTATTATAAATACTGCATAAATGATGTGCTGTACTGTTTAGGGAATAAGGGGAAGAAAAATATTTATTGCATATTTAGCTCAGTCAGTTGATTTCTAAATGTTTTCCATTGGCTCCATAGTGCAATAGATCAATAGATGAATTACCTGACCAGACACAGGGCCGACTTCCCAAACCTGCCATTTTTCTCCGCCCTGCTCTTGCTATCATTGATCTCTACCTTAAAACAAAGCCTAAACTCTTTAATCTTTGTGACAAGCTCTAGCATTTAGGAAACCTAAACTAGGCCCCCATAAGATAGTAACTAAATTTTACATTTATTCATCATAACAAAATTACATGTTGCTCAAACAAATGAATTTTATTATTCTTTATAAAAAGAGAATCCTTACAAATATGAAAACGAATCACAATATCAGTAATCTTTTAGTATTGACAAAAAATGCCAGTATTGCATGAAATAATATCTGTAGTGGAAATAATAAATTTGGGGGTTTAAATAGGTATGGTCCCGATACACTCTGATGTTTGAATGTTTGGTCTGTACGGAGTGGCACTATTAGGAAGTGTGGCCTTGGAGGAGAAGGTGTGACCTTGCAGGAGGAAGTGTGTCACTGTGCGGGCAGGCTTTGAAATCTCTTATGCTCAAGCTATTCCCAGCRTGGCACACAGTCTTCTTTTGTTGCCTTCTTGCATGTTGCCATGCTTCTCACCATGATAACAATGGACTGAGCCTCTGAACTGTAAGCCAACCCCAATTAAACGTTTCTAAGAGTCACCATGGTCATCATGTCTCTTGACATGTCTCATGTCACCAAACTAAATCAAAATGGACTATTGTAGGCAGAGTATTCACTGAAGCTATTCTAACCAAGAATGCTAGAGCCTCCTGCCCCCAGGACCTATCATACTATACTAGCTGGTGTTCTCCTTCTTAGAGTAGACCACTTTGTGATAGTAATCCCAGGAAGTATTTACATTGTTCTGTGAGTTTCAAAGTTTATCAAGAAATATATAATTTGATCCTCACAGCATATCTATAGTGTCTTAGTTACAAATGACAGAAGTCCGTGTCAAAGTCTGAGAGAAGAGATGTTTTAACCTCATCATCTGATCATCATCAGTACCATTCCATCGAAGCCAGACTCACAGCTGGGTCCTGGAGACCCATGGAGTTCAGAGTAGCACTTTCCATCTCTCACTTTGCCTTTTGTTTCCTGAGCATCTTCCATTGCACCCAACTTGGCCATCAGAGTCCCCCAATATATTTCTCCTTTGATTAAACAACTAGCCCAACTCAATGACAATTACTTGCTCTCCGTTCCAAATTCCCAGAAGAATGTAGAAGTTCTGTGAGTTTGGAGGTGGGAGCAGAAGTTATCAGGTGAAATTTGATGAAAGGCGGACACAGAAGCAAAGAGGCTGCTGTAAATAAGATTTGCGGATTTTAAAGGTTGACAAGTTGTGGTGCATTTACCATCTAATGGAGCCTAATTCAAGAAAACTCTACCATTATAGGTAACAATAGCAAGTTGAGCTTCATCCACATGTAAAATCCACTGTTTTAAAAGAGTGCCTACTTCACGTCTCTAGGGCCCGACACCTGATTTCCATTAAGCACACTGCCTGTTTCCTTTGAGCACACAACGACCACATATAAACCCTGGGCAAATCCTGGCCCCGTGCTTACTTTCAGAGTTGACATAGACCATTGCCACCTGACTTCAAACAATGGGATGAAGGGCTTCCTACAAAAACACCCAGGCATTTCAGCTGTATAATGCCAAACAGCTGGGTATTTGGAAATATTCTGCTGATTATTTTAAATTTTTGGTTTTCAAATTCTAGAAAGTCTTATTAATTCAGTCTCTAAGGGAGTGCCTAATTTGTTTTCTAAAATATGGAATATTGTCTGAAACACGTGAGCAACTGCCTAAGACTTGGTAAACAGGATTTTGGCTGTCACTGCTTAGCAATTTTGTCCAAGCAGTATTGGACTAAATTATACCTCAGGGATTTGTGTGCTCATGGAGAAAATATTAATACTTAAAATTAACATTTCCTTTACAATCARCATGTTATGTAAATCTCAATTGCTCCTTAAGGATACAAACACACACATACCGTATTGCCTGGATACATACATGCATATGTATGCTTGAACTAACCAAACTCCCTTGGGTAGTTAAAGATGGAATAAGACATTAATCTTAAATTCTTGATAATTATTTCTCCTGTTAATCATGAGGGTGGGCTGCCATCACACCTGAGGAAAGGTCATTGTTTTGGAAATACAAAGGAATGTTGAGTGAGCCCTCTACTCTTAAGAAAGGTGGGCGGTGATTTCGTATACACAGAGAATGTGTGGAAGATGCTTCAAGTACTTGAACTGTAGGGTTGTAGAAAACAGAATAATCTGCTCTTGAAGGCTTGCACCCCAAGACTTACTGAAAGAATCTAACCCCAAATTAAATGCTTTACTAGCAAGATAATTCCAGGTTCTATCACATCTGTCTGAAACCAGTACATAAGTATTAATGAGGAAAATTTAAAGGCAGTATTGTTTTGATAATATAAAATTTTCCATTTATAAATTTAGAAAAGGACGTGTGTTAAAAGAGAGACCCAACAATGCATAATTAAGATGGCACAATTGTTTTTGTTTAATGTGTAAAATGAACAGGTAACACATAGCTTCAGGCCTGTCTACACCATACACCATACACATGCTTTGATCACTAATCGTTTTCTCGCAGTGTAACAGAGGAGGTGGAGCCCAGCGTTTTATACAATCACTAGCAATTTTAAGTTCAATCTTTGCTCATAGACGTTTTCCTAACTCTATATGATAGATCTCATTGCACACAAAGGCAACACGATGTGAGTTGCAAGGAGAAAACCCACAATACAAAAAGAATGTTTCTCATTTGAGTTGTTTTGCTTTCAGACAGCTTGACTTACTCAAAAGCAATAGAAGACCCTTGACTTCATTTCTAAATCAAAGAGCAATCACTACTTAACATCTGTTTTTCTGAGCAGCTGAAACTATCTTGCTGACTGCATGACTTTTGTATGAATGTTTAAAAGACCTTCCAGTAATATGCAGTTTCATGTGAGGCAGGTACTATCATGTCAATTTGAAGCAACTGTGAACAGTCCTCCCTACATATTTCTAATGCCATTTGATAGGTGGCGTTGACTTTTATGAAAACCACCGAGCCACTTCCTTTTTCTGGCCATGTTTGGAATTACTGTACACATCTCCTTCCTGGCCTCTGGCGGGGGATTGTGATCTAAATAAGTTCATATGGCTGTCTGGAAAGGAAGAAGGTGTGTATTACTAAAGCCAGTACATCAAAGGGTGTGCATGGTTTCAAGCAAAATTAAGAACAGGAGTACCTTTGAGAGACACTCCTGAGATGTTTCTGCAGATCGCAGCCTGCCTTGAGGAATGCTTTCTCTCCAGTTTCTCCTCCTCCTTGCCTCTGTCTCCTCCCAAGCCCATTCCAAGAATGTAAGGAAACCAGTGTTCACTATGAAGATACTCAGCAGAAAGTTTAAATAAGCGGAATATTTCAGCAAATGTTCTTGCCCACATTGCAAACAAAACGCCAACAGATGTTGATTTATAGACGCCTCCACGTGCCACTGACTCGTGAACTTGTCTTGCATACACCTTATGCCTCCCAACTTTGCCTGGTGGTTTCCTCGGCTATGAGGAGAGGGCTATTGATGAGATGAAGGGCTTTAGATCCCTTTAATCAGTTCCTTCAGAGCTGACATGATGTGTGGTCTGAGGTGGGTCTCTGCAACTAAATTCCTTTTAGTGTACACAAGAAATTATTCATTTGAAAATCTCTATTTTTACAGAAAAATTGACAGAGAAGAAGAAAATTTCTGCATCTTTATCATGACAGAGAACTCTCAGAATTCCCTCCAGGTTACCATGCCCCCTACAAAATATTTTTGTACACATGTACCTGTTACAGTCTTTTTCCCTCAAAAAAATTGATCAAAAATTTTAATCTCACCCCCAAAATAGAAGCAAGATATGAATTACTACCCCTTTTCCTTCTATTTTCAAAGACAAGAATAAAAATTTCTAATATAAGGCCACACCAACTGATGTCTGTTCTAAAATCATAAGCTGCCCAGCATTATACTTCATTATCACAGTACTTGGTGGGAGAGGGAAAAATTCCTCCAATTCTTTCTTTTTGTGGTCTTCCTTGGTTCCTTTGTTTGAGGGCACCAGGATTTCAGTAAGAGAATTTGCAGAGATTTCTCCAAAAGCACTATCCATCCTTAAATTATAGAATTCGTAAGTGACATTTGTTTTCATTTGGAAGAATTTAATAAATGAAAGATTAAAACTCATGAATCCTTTAAAAATTCCATTTAAAAGAAAAAGATTAATTGGGCAGCAGTGGTAGCACACACCTTTACTAATTCCAGCATTAGGGATGTAGAGAGAGGAGGAGCTCTGGGTTCAAGGATGGCCAGGGCTACACAGAGAAACCCTGTCTAGGAGAGAGGGAGAGAGAGAGAGAGAGAGAGAGAGAGAGAGAGAGAGAGAGAGGAAAGAAAGAAAGAAAGAAGGAAAGAAGGAAAGAAGGAAAGAAGGAAGGAGAAATAATTAACTTTATGGTTAACATACAACAAGGTAATATAAAATCTTTATATTGATTAGCTTAATACTATTAGAAATTTTAAGTAAAGATTATTATTGTCATTTTCTATATAGTAGTATTTTTGAGAGAATGACAGATATAAATATTTACAGAAAGAATGTTCTTTAAAATCAATAACTAATAGAAGAGAACTATGCCAGAAGACAGAAGCCACAGCATCTATTTACATGTGTGCATGAAAATAATCTAATTTATAAGACTTTGATCTCTTCAGCTACAAAATTAGATATATATAGGTAAAGTTTTTTAAGAATATTTAAAAGACTTTAACCAGCCTATTAACTGATCTTTATGAAACCCATTATCCATTCCTAATAACCATATATTCTACAATATTAGAAATATTAGAAGTTAATGTAAGCATTTATCTTGCATGATCATTCTATGTTCAAGTCTTGTTAACATGTTATGGGAAGCTCTTCCAGGTGTCTGCAGAGGGATGCAGGAATCCCTCCTTCCTCTCTAAGTTCCTTTAAACTTAACCCACACATGAGTAAAAGCCCCTTCTTAAACAGCTCTGCTGAGAGCATATCACCTTAGTTTCCATCACATCAGTTTTTCATCTATTTTTATTGCTCACGCCTGCTTTGAGTAGCACTGGAAGAGCTAGTTCCCCACTGGTCAGTCCCTTTGGATTACTTGCATAAGGTTAGGACCTTTGCAAGGTGCAAAGCATGTATTGGCAGATGGCCCCGCCATCACCACCTCACTTAGAGTCTGTTTCTACAAAAGGAAGACAAAGCCTCAAGACAATTGAATAACACACCATTCTATCAAACAACTTCTAGTCTCAGGTACTGCTCGTGCTGAAGTTGAAAAGTGCTTCACACCAAGGAGAAGTGAGGGTTTGTGAATAAATACAATTTGAGAAATATGGTACCCTGGTCATATTCTAAGAGTGATTCTGTGTTCTGGAACAGTTTTTCCATCCAAAGCCCCCACCCCCACCATCATTTCCAACAGTAGAACATGTTGACTCAATTTTCATCCGACACTCTCATCATACGGCAACTACAATTTACAACTTTCTTTCCTGGGGGTACACTACATAATTTGAGAGCCCCAGTGCAAAATGAAAACCTAGGGTTTCTTTTTTAAAAGGTATTTTCTTCTGAAGGTTTTTAAAGTTGAAATTTGCTATTTAATGTTGACCAAAGTAAAGAAAAAAATTAAAAATTTAAGTTAGTAACACAGATTTTTAATATCTATCTGCATATTCTGTAGTGGCAATTTTAAATGCAAATAAAATACTTAGACGTGATGGAAAATATTGAAATTGGCCAGTTAATAGTGAGTGGTTTAACCTTGAAGATCCCCTGAACTAAGCAGAAGACAGAGAAACAATTTAGCCCAGGAAGGTTGGAAAAAGAAAGAGTGGGTCCCCACAAACATGAATGGACAAGGAAGGAATCCAAGCCATTGGGATTTTCTCCAAGAAGGACAAACATCATCTGCCTTCTATTCCCAGCATTCTGTCTCTGAAAACCTGGTCTTGTAATACGGAAGATGTTGTGCACTCCCACGGGTGTGCTCTGCTGGGTTCCCTTCTCATTAGTTGCTGTGGGAAAATTCTTCAAGCATCTCTCTTGTGACTTGCCTAATTCAGATTAGATATGTACCTGCACACCAGTAATGATTCTGTGCCTGGATTGAGGGCTGGCAAGATGCTCATCCCTGCACCACCTCTCCCTCTCACCCCTTAACCAGCTCCTGCCATCAAACAACCAATTACCATCTGTCTCCAACCAATCCTCTTCTTTGCCCAACCCGAGTCTTCAAGTATGTTTCCTGGACCCATGGGATTTTTTTTTATGAACCATAAATTCATAGTTATAACTCTCAACAATCTTGCCCTTGATCTACAACACATGGAATATTTCTGATCTTAAGGTCCTCTCTACCACTGTACTGGCCACATACCCATGAGTCCAGCCCTCATACTCCTTGACATGATTCAGTCTAAAAGAACAATATATCTTTCCTCTAGCCTGGATCCAAATAAGCCAGAGAGCTCCAGGGCCCTAGCCTTGCCAAGATGTTTCACTCAAAGAAATAATCCAGTAACATAACCAGATATTGTTACAATGTTGGTCTTTACTTGACTGATTTATTGTTCACTACAACTCAACTCCATCATAGCTCAAATTCTGTTTCCTCAAGTCTTTTCTCAGCCCTTTCATTGATTGCTCCTACCTTACTAAGTTGTAGCAAAACAAGTTCCCCCTTATACAAAGCCTGTCACTATCTCTCCTCCTTCACACACATTCTCTCATATCCTTTGTAAATTAACTCAGGCTCTTAAAGGTCTTTCACTTTTTCTCTGATTTGCCTATTAGTAATAAAATTCTGCCGCAAAAGGAGACCAGAAATTAATGAAAAGGGCAAGGATCTATTCTTCCCCTAGCCCAGTGGGCACACTGAACAAACTATCATACCTATGTAGTGGTGATGCAGATCTGAATACCATATCAATAATTTTACCCATCTTATTAAACAAGGGCCTTCTAACCCACACTGATTATACTCATCTCCTAGAACACCTCCTGAATAGCATCAAAGCTGCTGTGGAAGCAACAAGTACTAAAGGCTGAAAGAAACCCAAGCAAAGCTCAGCTCCAGGACCATGGGACACTGAGTCACCTAACCAGAGCCCTGTCTCTCCTCTACGCCATATACAAATCATGACTTGAGATAACTTTAGAACTCTGAGGAGTAAACTCTCACTTACATGAGTTAATGATTAACTATAGAGCAATTATGGATATTCATTTGTCTTTTTAAAATGTTTGTCAAAGGAAAGAGGGTGGCCTGAACTGAAAAAATATCTTTTGGTAAGGGATGTTGGGAGAATGAAAGAATTTTTTTGACAGAGGTAAAATATCTCCAAAAAATACACTCTACAGTTTGCTATTACATGTTTCTAAACAATCATTTGGCTTTCAAACTTTTTAATGACAAATTTGACCCTCAATTTTCTAGATTGCAAGATGATGAACATAATTTCCAATTACCCAGTACACAGATGTGATGGCCATTGGGAATAAGGATGTATCCTATGATAAATTAAAATGTAAGCATTTGATTTTATATATAATTAAAATACATGTATATAATTCAATTCAAAGTTTTATATTTATAGACKCTTATATTTATCTCATTGACACACAATTGCCTCAATTGTATCATTCAGATTACAAGATCATGTTCGATTTATACCACCAGAAGAAAGAATACAAAATATCCCTTGTCCTATATGCTAACCAAGAAGGCTTCTTTCCTAAATGACTGATTTTGTCGACCTCTATGCGTGAATTTTCATTTAATTCTTTTTAATTCTAAGCTTCTACTATTTTTGCATGTTTGTTTGTTTGTTTTTGTTTTGACACATTGTTTTTGCATTGATTAGTCTTACACCAATGCTAGTCTGCCTTTTAGACAAGCAGAACAGTTCTGTAAAACATTTGTGCTGTGAATCAGCATTGACTGAAAGAAGAAAGCATTCTATATTAAAACATGCTCTAAGATATAACTAGTTAAAGCAGGAGGCAAAGTGATAAATTATACTATAATAAACAGTGATGGGATTGGAGGCTAACCCATTTTTGAAGGGAGTAGGTAGAGCAGAACCAGGCATGAAACAAAGACCTGGTCACAGGTAAGGAAGACATAAAGCTGACAGACAATGAGAAGAGACAGGCAATTGTTCACAGATGTCAAAGCATCTATGATTGGTGTTCTCTTTCTTGGTTTGACTCTTTAGTGGTGCTGGGTTACCAAAACCTTAGTTTGAGCAGACTAGATGGTTTAAACCACAAACATTTCTTTAAAGTCCCTCTGGAGTCTGGAAGACCTAGATCAGGGTTCCACATGTTTTTAGGTTTTGATGAGGGCCCTCTTCTCTTCCTGATTTTGTCAACACATGTCCTCTTCCAAGAGAAGCAAGCTGTCCTATGTCCCGAATTTTAAAGACAAAATTCTATCTTAAAGGCTCCAGTCCCTGAGCCTTTCTCTTCTCAAAGCCCTATCTCTACAAACCAGCATATAAGGGCATAGGGTTCCAACGTGTGAAAGTGGAGTGTGAAAGTGGAGCAGACGTAAGCATTACATCTACAGCAATCACCCTCAAATATCTAAGTCCACCCCACAACTAAGCTTGGGTCATTAGCATTTTGCTGAATGAAAACAATCAGGGCAAGTGAGAAACAGAGTGGGAGCAAGTGATATGGAGAACGGAAAGATCAACAGTCACACCTGAGAAAATCCAGGGCAGAGACTGGGAACAAAGTGAAGAAACCACTTGGGAACTCCATAGAGATGTCAGAGATAATGAGCACTGTGTAGGACCCACACTTCTGTGTTAGCACTGCAGCAGGAGAGAGTGATTTTAATATTGGGAAGGTATAGAAGCATCCATTGTGGGGCCTCAGCATCCCAAAAGGCACAGACCCCTGCCTGTATATTGGTAGTAGTTGTCATGATGAATGTAATGGAGCCAGTGTTCTGTGTGTTCCCCTCGCAAGGCCCTTTGGTCCTAAAACCACAATCATACACAAACTTATCTGTAGAACTTGGGCTAACACTTCTGGTATATTCAGAGAAATACTTGCTAATCTATTATTATTCTGATGGACAAAAATTAATAAGAAAAAATATTCTTGTCCCCCTTTTTTTCCCTAGAAAATACACCACACAGGCATACATTTGTGTTACACAGCAATGTACTATAGGGTTTCTCCATATTGAATGTTAGAAGCCATGTTACAGTCTGTTCTTTTCCTCAAAGCTCTCTGGAAAACATCTCAGTTCTTAATTTAGATCTGAAATGTTACATTAGCATGATATGGTGCCTATTGTAATGAATGTCACCCAAACTGAACAGGTCGATGTGCCTGACGTTTTCTCTCCTCCTGTCTCCTTTTCTAGCCTTCAGATATCTTTCCTGCCAATCATATTCTCCAAATTATATTTGATGGTTTTACAGACTTTTGCGTTTCCTTCTTGGCGAGCTGTTCTTTCACACTCTAATCATTTTTTTTCTATTTTTCTATTAATTCTACGTGAATTTCAATCATGCACCCTAATCTTAATCTTTTTACCAAACATAGTTTTCAGTATGTGTAATACAGCTTGGTACAAATAGTTTCCTATATGTAGACCAGCTAGCTCGATAGACCAGTAGAGAACAAGAGAAACCAACCAGTGTGGAACATGGCCTGAAGTTGCCTTCTGACACTATGTGCATGTGCACATGCTTACACACACACACACACACACACACACACACACACANACACACACACACACACACACACACACACACACACACACATACACACACACTGCTCTTTCTCCTCTCCACTTCTTCTCCCCTCTTCCCTTCTCCCATGACTCTTCTAAATCAACATCTCTGGTTCTTTGTGCAGTGGGCTTGCCTATATTAATCATCACAGCTTAACACAATTCTTTAGTGTCTGGCAAAATGGTATCAGTTGTACGGTGTAAATTTCTGTGAAATTATTACTAAAATAACACATCTTATAATAAAGAAATTGGCTTCTAGCAGTTACATGTAGATACATGTCCCTTTGGAATTCATTGCCTTTCTTCCTTTTGTATGATCACAATATATGAAGTATTCTTTCGTTTAGTTACTTTAGTTGCTTGGGTGTTTTGATTTCTCCAATAAGCTTTGACAATTGGGCCAGCTGCATAAGCTATGAGGCCCAGAACAAATGAAAATGCAGGTAACTTACTCAAATATTTGAAGCATTTTAAGACAATGACACCTGAGAATTAAGTCATTAGTGATGGCTGCCATTTTGAGTGGAGCATTTTGTGGGATTAGTGTATTTATGTCCAGGAACTCTGCACTCATTTGAAGACACCAGTCTACTTCTTCTTCTTTGTGACTCCRAAGAATCATAGCATCTGAGAATAAACCTTCGTTAAATAAACTCCCCAAAAACCAAGAGAATGATTAGGCCTTCAGCCCTTGTGGTATTCTATAGGAAAAAGAGTAGAACTGTCTAGTGCAAAAGAAGAGTGTGTCCTCATTACAAGGCCATTTTGCTTGATTTGTATTAGATACAATGAAGGATGTGTCCAAATATGTCCCCTATGGATTCACATATTTGGACCCTTGCTACATCCCATCCCCATTGTTTGTAGAGGTTTAGGAGATAAAGACATGTTGAGGAATTACATCACTAGGGGTGGGATTTGAGAGTTCACAGACATAGTCCACTTCCAGTTCCCTCTGCTTCATGATAGAGGTTGAGGATGTAATCTGTCAGCTTCTTGCTCCTGCTGCCATACCTACTTCTTGTTACCATACCTCTTCAATATGATGGACCCTTACCTTCAGCAACTGTAGATGCAAATAAACTCTTTCTTCCAAAAGTCATTTTGAGTCATGGTATTTTATCAGAGTAACAGAAAAGCAACTAACACAAAGGATGAATTCAATTAAAGGATATTTTCTTTCTTCGGAATTTCAATTCCTTCCTTTAGAGACATGTTTCTTTAGGCATTTTTAGAAAGGTTGAAGTGGTAAAGGAGACCCCAACAGCTGCTAGTCTCTAGAGAATGGATTCTGATATTTTTCTAGGAATGCAGGGGCTGATGAAGAGTATAGATGTGTTTCCCTACACAGAGAGACACCATCCCCACCAGAATGGGTTCTTCATTCCCAGACATATCTCCCTCGCCTTCTCAGCAAAATGTTCTACTATCTTGCATTGTTTTGTTATTATTGTTTGTTTGGTTGGTTTTTATTACTTCAAAATCCCACATTACAGACTTATTGGTTCCTCGTATTCTGAAAGACAATGACATCTTTGGCTATGGGTTTATATTAACCTAAAGATATGCAAGTATACCCTTGACCAGTAGAGATTCTGCTGTCAAGTTTCTATCCTTGTCAACTGGAAACAGTTGCTTCTCAACATATGAGCAACTCTGGTAGAGGCATTAACCAGATGTTTATTAGAACCTTCATTTTAATTGCTAAAGCAACAAAAAAAAAACCTCTAAGTAGGAACATCTTCAGCATCTCCTGGATCAGAATGTCCCCTGGGCTCCACTTATGTGGTCAATTACCTTCTCTTCTGTCAGTGATTCACATATCTGAGTTTTTGTCTTTGGGACAAGACTATAATTGGAACTAAAATTCGATTTTTCAAATGTGTGGCCATAGCTTTTATGACCTGGTGGGAAACAAAGTACAGTACCAGACACTTCATGGGAGATCATCCCATTGTGAGATTTCCAGTTTAGATCTTCTGGCACTAGGGAGTACCTGGGGTTGGAGAACTGTCTGTCCTCTTACATGCTTCCATCAACCTGAGCGCCAAATCTTTTGATGTCAGTTTATCGCTTGCCTGGATCACTCCCTGCCCAGGTTCTAATCCTCCAGCTCAGGCTACGTGACTCAGAGGACAAGACCTGTGTGAAGCAATTAGCTCTGTGAGCCAAAGGGAAAGCCTGCAGCAATGATCTTCCCAAATGACATTTTCTTAGTCAGGTCAGAGAGTACCACTCAAACAGGAAGAAGTTGTAGGGACACTACATATAGCTGAACTTGGTAGGGTTACAGCTGCTGCTAGACACAGGTTCCAAAGGCCTAAAATAGGTCCCACGGGAGTGCTTAGGAGGGAGAATCTATAAAAAATAATACATACAGGTCCTTATTTGTACTTCAATTTTTCACCTGTCCAGAACAAAAAGCTAGATATTATTGTAGCCCTCCTTTTGTCCAGAGAAGTCTTATTTATATTTCAAATCTGTCCTCACCCAAAGTCACTTGATGAGTAATTCCTCCAAGGGATTTAAAATATCCCTGACTTCATGAAAAACGGTCTGAGCAACTTTTATTTATCATTAGATAATATCAATTTTCTAAGTTTTCTTTTGTTATTTTTAGCACAAGAGAGATCATGGACGAGGTCAACTTCAAAATTAAATAGTTAATGAAACTAAACCAAATGTACTAAAATGTTGGGCCAGAGTCACTCTGACATTTATCAAATATTTCAATAACCATATATGTGGCTCCAGGAAAGCTTCTAGCAGACAAATAAAGTGGGTTTTTAAATTTTTATTTGGAGGTGTTCTGAGGTCCAGATCTTCTGATCTACACAGTTATTCCCGCTGTAATGGTGCTTTGTGCTAGGCATGGAGCATGTTCTCAGTATCTTGACTTGCAAAGTGCACACACATCTCTGTCTCAGGCAAGATGATCTTATCTCTCCTTTTTATTTTCCAGCTATTTAAAAGCTATCCTTCCAATGTAATATTTCTAATTGTAAAAATCCACTAATAGTCAAGTCCAATAAATTAGATCCAAGCCTAACTTAAAGGGCTCCGCTTGTTGCCCAAGAGAAAAATCTTCCTAAAGTACATGTATAATTCAAAATTGCTTCACCTGTGTTCTACGCCACAGCCTGTAAACCTACTGGTTCTTTTCCAAGACATGTGACTGAGTCATGCGTTCACTCCAGGCACTCCCATGCAGGCCTACAGTTACACACCTTTCCAAGGAGATGCTTGTACCCACAAGTCACTGAAGCAGGCATGTCCACCGTGCAGCATTTGAAGTTTTATTCTTTCTGGTTATTGAAAGGATTCCCAGCCCATTAGCGAAGAAGGATAGTAGACGTTGACTTACTCATTGAAACATAGAATATATGTGTGGGCATGTAACTTCCTTTACTGAGAAATCCATTTGACTATAAATAGTTGTGTTTGGGATTCATAGCCCTCAAGATTCTTGGAAATTGGCTTCCTGCCTCATCCTAATACAAGTTCTTTAGAAAGAGAACCTGGGATGGTTCTTGTGCAAGATTTTGTTGTTGTTGTTTTCTTTTTTAGAAGCTGGTTATCAGGGGAGGAAATTTTGGAATACATACAGCAGATGATTCCATTTCTCTGTTTTGTTTCATCTATTGGCAAATTATCACAGGATATAATATCTCTAATTGCAAAAAGTGAGGGTGGAGGGGGCAGGGAAACAGAGATGCTATTGAGACTGGATACTGGTTTCTACCTGGTCCCATGGGAAGTGTGATAGTAAAGACTGGCCAGGGTTTTTCCCATCTCCAGGCAAGCAAGGCACAGTTCTTTATCCTGTGTCAGCTTCCTGAGAAAAAAAATACTGCCTCCAGGAAATAGGCTACGTTGGCTGAGTATAAGACTCCAGAAGAGGAGGTGGCTATCTAACATTCACGGTAGCTGAGAGTTAAGTACACCTTCCTTTAAAGTGGATTTGAACAGGACTTCAGCAGCACCATTGAACTCACACAGTGCTCAGTGACACACCACTCACATTAAATTCTCTTCTCCCAAATCTAGCTTCTCTCCAAGACTTAAAATGTTTCAGTTTTCCCTCCTTCCTCTGGCATCTACATAGATCTGGGCAGTTTAGCATTTCCTTTTACTACTGAGAAGTCTGAGACCCTTGAAACCATTACAGCTGTTGGTTCCACTCTATCACTGGTATATATATATATATATATATATATATATATATATATATATATATATATATATATATATATATGATGCAGCCTAACCTTGTGTGTGTGTCCCTTCAAGTTGATGAGAAGAAATTCCCTTCTGCTTTCTATCAGGCCATCAAGTTTGGGAATGGTGTGTGATGTAGCAAGGAGTTTCTCTTTACCCCTGGTCTTTCAGTACTGTTGAATCATGTTTCTAGCCAACGAACTAAATGTATTTAGTTTATGTATTTCCAACCCCCTAGGGTATTCACCATTGTATACAGGTCTTCTATCTACTACCCCTTCCAACAAAATGAGGAAAACAGATCATTGTGAAAAATACAAAAAATAAAAATAAAAAAGAAGGCCCACCTGCCATTCGGTAGCCCTTCTTCATGTGACTGGTAGAAAAGCATGCTGTTCTTTTCTAAGTAGAACTCAGAAGTTCTATTCTACGTAAGTACCAGACTGACTCATAATGAATCAAGCTCAGGCTATTGTCTCTTCCAATGTTAGTGGCAAGAAACTCCCAGATCCCTTATCTGAGATCCAAGGGAAGGGCACTAAAATATTGGCCTAGGAACTAAGAATGCATGGCACTCACCTGACATTTGCTCTAGGCCYATGTTGGATCTACTATTTCCACTTTGTAATGGATTTGGTACTAGGTCCAAGCTTAGTACTCATTAGAGTGGCATCCAGCTCAGAAATGGAAGGTATGACTGAATGGTTACCTAATATGAAGCAGATAGATGCTCAAATTCTACCATGGGCGAATAGAGTGGGCCTGCATTTTAAAATAGTATCTGATGTTCTGTAGCAGGTAGCGTGGTCTTATTCCAGGACTCTTTGCTGCAATTCTTTTATTGGACCTTTGCAGAAAGAATCCATGTGGTAGTCTTTCCTAGAGGCATCTCTAACGCCATTGGTTCTGCAGGCTCTGTAGCCCAAATGGTAGCGATGCTTGCAACACAGTCTAAGCTTGCTACTGCACCCTTTCTGTTCACAGATCCATTTCACACCTGCAGTCTTCTAAATGATCAATAAATCATTTAGATCAATAGATCACAGTGGTTCTCCCAAGTACAAAGATGTGTGAAGAAATGCATTTCCTTTTAATATTAGGAGGAGTAAAGTTGGGTAAAGCTGCTACAGCATGCCTTCTGAAGCAGATATCTACTTTTAAAAATCATAACTGTAGCAGGATCCTGAATCTTTTTGTAATTTGTCTTGTTTCATCTAAAGCATAAGTATCTTATAAAAATCAGCGTTGATTGCCTATGTTTATCACTGTATCTAATTAACAACATTACGATACAGAAATAATGCTCACAGATCAGGGCTGACTGTCCAATGGCTACTATTACACCCTGTGTAAGTGTGATAGTCGTGTCTGGTGGCTATTAAAAAGAATGTGTTTGTCAGTTCAGCAGCCTCATACCAGCTCAGGAGAGTGATATTCTGCACTAATAAAGAGGCCACATTTGGCACAGCAGCTGTGACTAGTTAAGTTTTCATTAGCCGACTGTCATCCTGTCATGCACCATCAGTTTTTGCAGGAACCAGACTGGTACATTAATTGGGGATGTAATGAAGAGTACCATCCCTGCAGCCGTTACATTTTTAATCTTCCACCATCTTCAAAAAGGGCATTGGTATCTGTTATCTTTGTCAAGATACAGAGTCTCTGATACAGTGGTGTTTACATAAAATGTAAATTAAATAAGAGCTAAATAAATTAATCTTGAATCATCATTCACAAATAGAGGAGGCAGATAATGGGTGAGTCTTTAACCTCAAGGAACAGAAATAGATGAAGACAAATATTCGTTTTGGTGCCTGACATCAAATGTCTACGCTCTGATAGGGGATGAGCGAGAGACTTTGAACCCTCAGCATTAGAATCAGAAACGACAGATCCATCAGCTCTTGTAATACTAGGATTTATTCTTTTTTAAAGAGTAAAGTTCACATCAGAATTAGCAGTAGGTCTCTACAGGGAGGACTCAGCATTTTTACTTGCTATTGGTATTTAGGAGTCTTTTCTGTGAATTCTTGCCATTTCTTCAGTATTATCGTCAAGCATGACATCCAGATGAAGAAAAGAAGAGAGCAAGCACGACTTGCCATAGGGCATTTGCTACATTCATTTTGATCATACAAGTTCATTAATGCCAATGCTTGAATGTCTGTACACACAGTTAAAAATGAGAACTCATCTCTACATTTCCAAGTTGTCATACATAGCAACTGGATACACTCTGTAGTCACTACAAATCTGCTGGTGGTGCTGAAACCAGCAGCCCTCCCTTCCAAGGACAATTTACAAAGAAAGCAAAATATACAGGCTGGCACTTCAGTCTGCAGGTACATCCATGGGCTCTCCAGAGGGCTATCTGAAGCTCTTGTCACATATCACGCTTATCCATGTTTTTGTCTTGCCCCTGCATTGTCCATACATTAAATGGTCTGCAATGTCATCTTCAATTTTATCTGAGCCACTCACCAAATTTGGGGACAACCTTGGAACTACATTTTTTTCCTGAAGTGTAAAATAAAATGAACAGTGCAGAGTAAAACGTATGATTGTACAAGATTTCTTATTGATTGTCTAGAATTTTGACAATTGTGTGTTATATCTTTTCAAAATCATGAAAAAAATTTAAATTACATTTAAATGCATGGTTTGTTTCTTCTCATAAAGGAGAAAAAGTTGTTCAGTAGGCTTCTCTGTGATGACACGAATGTCCTATACCTGTACTGTACCACACAGAAGCCACTCAGCACATGGGCTACTGGGTATGGACCAAGTGTACCTAGTGAAACCAATGTTTTATTTATTTTTGAAAAACTGTGTGTTCTTTCACATGCATGTGCATATAAATGTGTGTGTGTGTGTGTGTGTGTGTGTGTGTGTGTGTGTGTTGGGAGAGGGAGTAAAATATGTGTATATGGATGAGAGAGAGGTCAATCTTGAATGTAATTCTTTAGGTACCATCCACCTTGGTGTTTAGGGTTGTGTGTGTGTGTGTGTGTGTGTGTGTGTGTGTGTGTGTGTGTGTGTGTGTGTGTTGTTGTTGTTGTTGTTGATGATGATGATGATGATGATGTTGTTGATGATGATGATGATGATGATGATGATGATGATGTTTTTTAGATAAAGTCTCTTATTGGCCCAAAGTTCACCAAGTAGTTTAGGCTATCTGGTCAGTCAGCATACCTCAAACACCCATCAGTCTCTGCTTGTGCAATACAGGGATTACAAGTATATACCACCAAACACAACCTTTTTTAAAACATGGTTTATGGAGATCAAGCTAAGGTAGAACTGGTCATTATTGCCCTAGTATGTAAGGTGCCTGGCTTGTTCCTATTTCGAAAAGTACAGTACAAAAATCTACATGCTTACTCTAAGTTCTTAATAAGGATCTACAGCATTCTTTGATGCCTTTCAGAGAGCAGTAATAATGATGTAAGGCACTGAGTCTGATTTAAAAGTTGTATAGAATAAACAAGAAAGATAGCATTTAGAAAGGTAAATGCTAGACAATATTCATAAAGATCATGCTTCGACTGAACATGCCGCTAGGTAAGGAGAAACATGAATTTAGAGGAACTTGGTGTTAGTTGACCAAAAAAAAGACAAATTCTTAGGACAGAAGCTGATGTTTTCGAAAACTTTGGTCTCTTGAGAGTTTTTTCTAGCTTCTGGGACTAAACGCAAAGGACTTAGATGTTGGATTTGTATTCTTGACTTTCAAGTTCCTGATGTGCATATGAGTTGGACTTTGGTAGATAAAAAGATGCCAGCTTCCCTAGTTCCCATTGTATTAGGAGAAAGAAAACAACCTATTTTTCTGTGTTGAACCAGAAAACTGGGCCAACGCCACAGTGGGCAGCAAGACCACAAGACCATGTCCTGGTCAGCTAAGAGTTGTGGCCTTGGGGACAGAAGAGAGTAAGAAGTAGTGTCTCACTGGGGCAAATGGGAGCCTGGAAATGTTTGTTTCCTAGGTCTCCTGTCCACTTGTCTCCCCACACATGAATGAACTAAGCTGTTCATTCACATTCGTTGCTTCCATAGCTTGCACGTCATATAGCATGAAGGAAAGAGTATTTTAAAGCTTTCTCTTTAGCATTTGGCTTCTCATTCAACAAGAACTACCCACAAGCACAAAACATCTCTTTAAATGATCTAGTCCTTAACYAAGAGATGATTTGAGCTCATTTGGCAGGCAAGTGGTACATGTTTGGCTGTGGATGGTACAATGGATTGATAAGTCTAAATTAGGATGACGTGCTTTTTTACAGTTTCCAAAATATTGCCAATCATTTCTATTGGAGAAAGATTCCCATAGTTGCTATTTAAAGTGCAGCCCTTGTTAGTTTCAACTAACTCTCAAATGGAGAAGATAAATCATTATTCAACTGCCTGCTAATTTGTGTCATTCTGAACACCAGAAAGTACTTTATTACTGAGATTTAGTTCGTTGGACTCAGGTTGAAACACTTACCAAATGAGGTTAACAACCTTTGAGAGTAAAATTACTCAATTCAGGAGGAAGTTTATTTCCAGGATTTCAGTCACTTGCTGCTTGTATCAGGGACTTGTTCAATTATATCAGTTCAACTTCGACAGTTGTATCATATGTTGTCTCGATTTGTTCTCCCAATAATGCAGAAATTGTTAAGATTAGATCCTGGAGAACCAGGATCTAATCAATCAATCCTAAATCAATCCTCTGAAAGCCTCAAGACAAAAAGGATGACGCCACAGATTATGCTTCCAATCCTAACATGTGTTCAAAGACAATGCTTTATCCACTGGAATAATCAGATCACAGAAGAACTCTTACAGAACTGTTGATTTGTCTCAAATGCTTTTCACCCATTTCTAAAACTTTAGAAAGTAAAATCTGTGGTCCAGGTCAGGAGACCAGCAGGAATGCAGAGGGAATTCAAGGGAATGTGGAATGAAATGATACAGAACAAAACTTAGGATCTCTGTACTGGGGAATGTGCCTAGATGTGAATCTTTTGGCTGGAGGTATATGGCAATATAAGCCAAATTTATTAGTGAATTCCAAAGGTAGGGGAAATGTCTCTGTTTTATATTGAATGTTGCTTGAAACAAATGGGCTGTCAGCCAGGGGTGTGGACATACCTTCACTATGAACCTTTCCCCTTTAATGACATATTTTGTAATGGGATTTGACATGTAATACAAACATAGTTCCCAATGCATGTATTATCCATCTCGGTTACTAACAATACTAAAATGAGTTTCTCTGTTTTTCCCATTTTAAATCTGTACTGTCTTACCAATAGCCACCCACTGATTTTCAAATGTTAATGATATGTGTTGGCTGACTGTATAATACCAATTTTCATTTTTAGTACCTAGGGACATTTTCATTGGAGTGTAGATTGCTCAAAAATACTTGATGGACAATAAAACTAGATGTCTACACATAAGATTTGGCAAGCTTTTCTTGAATGCATAAAACAATACAGATGGAAAATTTTAAATTCTACTTGATTCATTTACGAAAATGGGTAGTGGAATAGTTTACACATAAATTTAGGATGCTCATATTCTTTCATTGGTTTATTAATTTTGGACTTTTGGTTTAGCTCTACAGGCTAGCTTGGCCTCACACTTCTGCCTCTGCTTTCTGACTGAGGGAATTACACATGGGTATCATCATGGTTGGTCCAAAACTTCCCTATTTAGACTCAAATTTTGAGTGAATGCTTTAGGTAGACACAACTCTTACTTGCAAAGTACTAAGTTGATGTTCTCATAATTTTATTCAAGATTACAAGTTGATTAGCATATTAATTATTCATAATGAGAATGAATATTATTATATTTTCATTATTTTCATATATACATATATGTATATATGTATATACAGATATATATATATATGTATATAAATATATCTTGATAGAGTTCTCAGCCCATTACCTTGTTGTTCCCCTCCGACTTCTGCTGATTCCTTTTCTCTTCCCAACCAGTGGGCCTTCTACTTTCATGTCTAGTTTTGTGTATGAAACACAACGAGCCTCATTAGAGTTGCTTGCAGGAGCTTGGGTACTTTACCAGTGGCCATTTCACTGGAGAAAATATCTCCCTCTTTTCCAGCAACCATTGCTTTCCAGTAGCTCCTTGGAGATTAGTGAGACTCCTGAGTCTCCCCCAATATCGTGACAGCATGTAGATGGACATAATCTTGTGTAGGTAATCACAGCTGCTAGAAAAGAGCACAATTTTTGAACATGGTTGCATTGAATTTCATATACTTCTTACACAAAGGTCATAATTTTGTAAGAAGATAAACTTTTCAAGACAAGGTATCACTATGTAGCCCTGGCTGGCCTGAAATTCATAGAAATTCTAAAGTCTCTACCTCCTGGACACTGGAATTAATGGTGGATCACCCCAGGCCTCAGATAACTTCTAAAGAGACAAAGCATACAGCTTTACTTTCCTTGTAATATCAGTGTTATAACATATTGTCTTAGTTTGGGTTCTATTGCTGTGAAGAGATACCATGACAAGCAACTCTTATAAAACAAGCATTTAAGTGGGGCTGGCTTACAGTTTCAGAGGTTCATTCCATTATCATCATGGTGGGAAGCATGGCATCCTACAGATAGACTTGGTACTAGAGAAGTCAAGAGTTCTACATCTTGATCTGAAGGTAGCCAGGAGGAGACCATCTTCTGCAGGCAACCAGGAGGAGGGTCTCTTCTGAACTGGGCAGAGCTTTAGTACCAGGAGACCTCAAAGCCTGCCTACATAGTGACTTACCTCCTCCAACAAGGCCAYACCTATCCCAACAAATCCATGCCTCCTAATATTGTCACTTCCCATGGGCCAAGCATATTCAGACCATAGATATGAAAAGAGAAAATGATTAACCATGCAGACTCTATGAAAATCAAATCTTAGGTATAAAGCCTTTTTAGGTATATGCTTTTTGTAGGCATAAAATTTATATTAGAATCATAGCATAGAGGTGACAATGTTCTATTATCATTATCTACCTCAACTGTTACTAAAATTATGTTCAGGGCTCAAAGTCATTTATGTGGAATTGTCACGTTCAACAAGTATTCAAACAAGATCTACAGAACTATGAAGTTTCACTCATCCTACATAGAGACTGGTGATCTATGTAATATGTCAGATTTGAAGAGATAAGCATAAACTCTGAGCTTAACATAGAAAGCAAAAACTAACAGAAATCAGAGGTGATACAGAGGAAAATCAGCATGGAGACTTTATAACTGTTAAAGCTTATGCTGGAGAACATGGCTTCCATTTGCCATGACATTGGCTTCTAAATCCGAACTCTGGAATTGGACAGACTGGAAACCTGCATGCCTGATAATCAGATAAATGGCCTTTACATCAAATGGACAAAAGGTAGAAGAGGGTGTATTCTCTAGAAACAGTCAGATCTCAAGGACAGAGGGCCAGCTACCTTATTCAAATTCATCAGTCAGAGCAAAGAGGCATTTCTATTTCCTTGGAGAAAAACAACAACTACAAAAAGACTAAGATTATTTTAACAGAGGATTCTTTCATATGAATGAAGAGAACAGCAGGAAATTACCCCCAATGCATCCTAATGCGCACTCCTCTGTCTCTTTTTACTGAAGGATTCTGAATAACATCAGTGAGTGAACTCACAAGAAAAGGAAGTTAAGGTATAAATGTTCCATGATACAAGTAGAACAATATTACTAAGACCGAGCTAATAAGTTATTCACATGTGACTTCTATATTGAGAGTGGAATTTCAGGGCTGGATGGATAGCTTAGTAGTAAAGAGCACTCACTGCTCTAGCAGAGGACTAGAGTTTGGGTCTCCGTACTGAGGTCAAAAGCTAAACTACCTATAAGCCCCATTTGGGAGGTTGGAGGAAGTTGAATGATCTTCTGTCTTTTAGGCACCATCGTGTATGGCATGCACTCACACAGACATGTAAGTAAGGTATAAGTAAATGTGTATTTTTAATAAAGTCTTGGGCTAGAGGATAGAGCCCAATGGTAAAGTGGTAGACTAGAATACATGAAGTCCTTGGCTCAATCTGAAGACTCAGCAAACTAATAATGATAGTAAGAACGTGGACTGGGACTTTTAGCACATTAAAGGTGAACTCGCCCAGCACACACAGGACATGGGTTCAATGCTTAGCACAACCAAAAGTAAAGACAAAAAGTAAGATCATAACATTTTTTTCTGGAAACATAATTTAGGACTTTTACTGTCTTGGAATGTTCTTAGAAGGCTCTGTCATTGAGTAGGCAGCAGAATAAAAATGTCAGAGTCCTTTCTTTAAACTGAAGAGGGAAAGAATGTTACTATTCAAACTTTCTCTTCTCTCCTTGTGGCTTAAAGTCTCGATCTCTTTCCCTTGCTAATTCTTGTGTTAAATGGTTAATGGTGGTGATTGCATAAGAATGTAAGTGTTCTAAATTTCAAAGAAATATGCACTTTAAATTTTAAAATCAATAAATTTGATGATTTGGATATGCTAGTTCARTAAAAATCACTTTGAAAATAAATGAAATGAAAAATGATTAATAAACAAACAACTGTCTTCAATCTAGTGGTTAAATATTTAACAAATACCCCAGCTTCAAAAACAATGACTGTAAAAGGATTTAAAGGAAAAAGTGATATTGCAATGATAATTTTGTGTATACCTTGGCTTGTGCCTGGATATTTGTTAAAACATTATTCTGAAAGTTTTTATAAGATCATGTCTGGATAAGATTGACATTTAAATTGGTGGAATCTGAGCAAGGCAGATTGCCCACCAATGAGTGGCCTCATTCAATCAGTCAAAATTAAAAATAACAAAAGGTTACCCCACCCCATATGAGGAAATTCTCCAGCACAGAGGCATTAGACGCATCTACAAACTCTATTCTTCATGGTTCTCTAAAAGAGAATTACAGTTCTCCTGGGTCTTCAGTCTTTTACTCTTCCACATCCTATGTGGGACTCAAAAAGGTTCCATAATCAAAGGTTCTCATAAATCAATTCCTTCATGTAATTAGATAAAATATAGAAGCAGGTATATACTCCATTGGTTCTGTTTCTCCAAAGAACACCAACAAATACATGTACATGTATGTGCACATAGGCACAAATAAAAACATACTTCACAATTTATACACAGATACATTCTTTGTTCTGCATTTTATGCATGTGTTTGCATATCTATATATAATATGTGTGTGTGTGTGTGTGTGTGTGTGTGTGTGTGTGTAACAATAGTTAATTTTACAAAGAGGCCATGGGTCTGAGAATAAGTACAAAAGATTTGTAGGGAGGAAACGAATAAGGAAAATGTAATTATTGTTATGATCCCAAAAAGAAAAGAATGTAACTTAAGGAAGGAAAGCTTTGCTTTAACTCACAGTTGGAAGGTTTTGTCCATCACAGAGGGAAGTCATAGTGGCAGGAACATGAGGCAGCACATCATATTGCATCTGCAGATAGAGATGAATTTTCATGGTCAGAAGTCTTCCTACTTGTCATCCAGTTCAGGACACAAGCTCAGTGGATGGTACCARCCTCAAGGTTAGATCTCTATTTCAATTAACCCAATCAAGCAACTGTGCTCAGAGGCTACTTTATCTAAATAATTCTTCACAGTGTGCCCAGAGGTCTCTCTCCTAGGTTGTCTCAGATTCTGCCAAGCTGAAAATTACACTAATCATCATGATGATTATAAATTAAGCGTGGTTTGCAAAGAATGTAGAGACCATAGCAATAAACATATTTTGGTGGTTTTTAACCAATTGTTCATAATCTTGTGATAAATTTGGAGACAATTTTATTTCAAGCACCACTCATGCTCAATCACTTTAATCAAATTTATAGATTTATTATTTACACACGCAATGTACTATTATGAGTGAATGACTCAATTATGACCAAGATACTTTGACTGATACACTCAAGTAACTACCACTACAATCAAGATACAGAATGCATTAAATACAAAGTTCCTCTGTGATAATTTACAGTCAACCTTATGCCATCACTGATCCATTGAGATTGAACTCATTTGCTTATTCTAAAATTTCATAGAAATGGACTCATATGCATCTTCTTTCGCTCAACATGGTTTTGTCATACAGCTACATTATTGTATTTGTCATTAGCTCATTTCTTTTTCTACTTATAGATTAATATACACAATGTTGGTACATCCACTTAACTTGTCATGGAAATCTGGGTCACTTCCAAATTGGGCTATTACTCAAAAATGTATTTGCTCATATATTAGTCTTTGTATATTGCCTTAGTTAAGTTTCTGTTACTGTGATAAAACACCATGACCACAGGCAACTCGGAATAACAGGTCCCAGGACCTGGGCACAACTGACTTCATGTTGGAGGCACCATTCTAACCTTAAAACCCAGCTCATAGGTTCCAACACCAGTCAAAATGCAAACACACATCTAATCCATCAAAGACCTAGTACATAGTTCCAGGATCAATGACAATTTGGGGCCTCTGCAGTTTCATTTATTGCTAACTTTTTTTTGAAGTGTATCAACCAGAATATGGTTTTTGTTTATAAAAGACAGAAAATGGTGAGGCTCAGAAAGCAGGATTTGGGCAAGTTCTCCTGGGAGCCTCAGGGCAGCAATACAAACATTCTATTCTCCATGGAGTTACCACAAAACATTGAAGAGGAAAGGGCCTATTTCAGCTTACAGTTTCATCACAGCCCATCACCGGGGAAGTCAGGTTAGGAAGTCAAACAGGGAAGGAACCTGGAGGCAGGAGTGGATACAGAAGCCATGGTGGGATGCTGCTTACTGGCTTGCTCTTCATGGTTTCCTCAGGCTGCTTTCCTATAGCACCCAAGACCACCAGCCCAGGGGAGGCACTACAGTAAGCTGGATCCTTCCACATACATCATTAGTCAAGTAAATGCCATAGAGGATTGCTCACAAACCAATGTGGTGGGGGAATTTTCTCCATTGAGGTTCCCTCTTCCAAAATGACTCTAGCCTGTGTCGACTTGGCATAAAAACTAGCCATATATGAATAAAATCTTATTCTTATTGGTTAGTTATATTAGAGTGTAATTACTAGTGGAACAGTGAACCATTACTTGTATACTAACCAAACACTCTCCCATTTTGCAAATGGATTTTCCATTTTGTATTCTCATCAGAGGGTGTGAACTTTCACTCATTTAAGTCCTCACTATCAGGAAGTTTAATGAGTCTTTTCCATTTTAAATATTCCCTTTGTGCTGTATATTTAATTATCACAATCACTGGCTTATCCACTATATATTTCACTTCCTCTTGGTGTGTGTCTGTGTCTGTGCAGTGTTTCTATTTTATAAGACTGTGACATCTACTCTCACATAAGACATAAGAAGTGAGAAGATGCACTGCCATCTTCGCACCCGGACTGACTATATAGGCAACACCAGGTACACAGAGATATCACGAGTCTGACATCACTCGGGGCACAGTCTGCCAGGCTTCTGCCTGTGCCCAAGGCCCGGGCAGCTCTGTGGATTGTCTGTGTGCCAGCCTGTCCTGGGACATTTGCCCTGCAGAGTCATTGGCACTTGGAGGGAGTCCCTGCAGCCTCCGACATCTTCGCTCCTGGACAGACCAGGCGGGCAGCACCAGGTACACAGGGACAACCCAAGTATAACATTGCTTGGGGCAAGGCACACCAGGGCTCCAAAGGCACCCAAGAGTAGGGCAGCCCATCAGCAATCTGTGCCAGGGGAAACAAAGTCATCAAGTGGTGCGGGTAGCCTTACAGGCTCACAGGAGGTTCAAGCACCAGCCAGTGACAACAGGACCAACTAGCGCCAGAGATAACAAGATGGCAAAAGGCAAACATAGGAAAGTTACTAACAGAAATCAAGGCAATATGGCAGCATACAAACCCAATTCTCTGACAACAGCAAGTCCTGGATAACCCAACACACCAGCAAAACAAGATTTGGATTTAAAATCCCATATCATGATGCTACTAGAGGATTACAAGAAGGACATTAAAAAAAATCTCTTAAAGAAATATAGGAGAACATGAATCTAAAGGTAAAAGCCCTTACAAAGGAAACACAAAAATCATTTAAAGAAATTCAGGAGAATATGGGACAACAGATAGAAGCCAATAAAGAGGAAATGCAAAAATCACTTAAAGAAATGCAGGAGAACTTGGGTCAAAAGGCAGAAGTCATGAAAGAGGAAACACAAAAATCTCTTAAGGAATTACAGGAAAACACAAACAAACAAGTGAAGGAACAGAGCAAAGCCATCTAGGATCTAAAAACAAAAGTAGAAACAACTAAGAAATCACAAAGGAAGACAAATTTGAAGATAGAAAACCTTGGGAAGAAATCAGGGGGTTATAGATGCAAATATCAACATCAGAATACAAGAGGTAGAAGAAAGAATCACAGATGCCAAAGATACCATAGAAAGCATTGACTCAACAGTCAAAGAAAATGGAAAATGCAAAATGCTTATAACCCAAAACATCTAGGAAATCCAGGACACGATGAGAAGACCAAACCTAAGGATTATAGGTATAGATGAGAGTGAAGATTTACAACTTAAAGGGCCAGCAAATATCTTCAACAAAATTATGGAAGAAAACTTCCCTAACCTAAAGAGAGAGAGAGATTCCCATGAACATACAAGAAGCCTAAAGAA
>BDUI01002057.1:4598-15140 GCA_002335545.1 Apodemus speciosus | reverse complement strand
CTTTGGTAATCAATAAAGCTAAATTACTCTAAGTTATATACATTTAGTAAAATAAGGGAAAGCAAATGATCATCATCCAATCTTCCTAATTCCCAAGTTTCAGAAGTGTCAAAGAACTCAATATTTTGAACTTAAACCTTTTGCTATCCAAATTCAACTCATTCGTCATCAGTTCCAAGAAGGCTTTTAGTCAATCAATGACTATGACAGGTGATGTCCTACTCGTTGTCTCCACTATCAGAATGATGCCTCATCAAGATTGTACAATTGCTCACCCATTACACTACAATCACTATCTGAGTGCAAGCAGATACTCAACACTTGCAAACAAATGGCTGACTGGGTAAGAAACTAACAATTGCATACTGTCTGAGGAAACTGTCCTGGGAGGGAGGCTTTCTTCCCTAACCATACTGTTTTGAATATACGTCCATATCGTCTCATCCAAGCATGGCCCAAGAATCTCTATGTCCTTAACACATAAGTTTATTGAATAAAGAAAGCAAAGCCAAAGGAAAAGGAGAATTGGGAAGAGATGCTTCTATGTGAAAAGTACTTCCATATTTATGGAATAACAACAAATTAGCATTTAATTACTGATGACTTCGACAGCATGATCTGTGCTTACTATTTTGCCTTTCTCATCCACACAACATGCTTATGTTTGGAAAAAATCACAACAGCCATGCACTAAAGCAAGAGCAAAGCCATGGAATGAGTGAAAATAAACGCAGTGTTATATGGTTTCAACATACCCGAACCATAACAGTGATGTATTTCTTCTTGTCTTCCTACCAAAACCTGCCTTCTACATCTAGTAGTAAGTATAGAAGTTCTTTGAAACGACTAGGGTAGCTACAATGTTGTTTCCTAAGAATAATCAAATACACCATCAGACTTTAAGGTCTGTTTGAGGAACAGAAAATAACGTTATCTACTGAAATTTCACCCTATTTCTATTTCAGAAAGCAGTAACAGAGTCAGATGGTCATCCAGCTGTCATTTTGTTATTGGTACAGCTAGACTGAAGAGTGTGTCATGCAGCCAAGGATCTCCCCCCTACCCTGGCATGGAATTATGGCTCAGACACTGGAAAATAAGTTCACAACCAGGCGGCTCGTATCACTCTCCTAGTCTAACCTCACTATCTCATCTCCTGCTCCCCCAAAGGGGAATCTCACACTTATTTATTGGCCCTTTGCTGAAAGAAAGAGAAGGGGATTGTCAGGCAAGAAATTTACAAAGGGATGGTATAAAGAAAATAGAAGCCAAGATGGTGTAGTAGAGGTACCACTTTCTCTACAAAGAACTCTAGGCAGCTCTTTCCATTTGACTGTATAATGGATGCCCACTGAGAAATTCTCATATCGCTAAGATTTCTCTCATCTATAGCAGCGAAGTGTGAGGATTCTCCCATTTACTGTTCATCTTAAATCCAAAGTCTCTAGTAAAAAAAAAAAAAAAATGAGTCCCCCTGACCTGAGGCTGGAGAGTTCTACTTGCTATGCCATGTCTTTGTTTCTTTACAGGATTCCTATTCTCCATTGCTGAGTTCCAGTACGCTCCCTCAAACATCATCTTCAAAGGCTGTATCCTCACACTGCTACTGTTAATGACAGAAACCTACCCCTGCAAAGGCTTATCCTTGTGGGTTCCAAGAACACACTTTTTTCATGTCTGTTGTCCTGATTAAGGCTCTAAATGACTAAAGATCTTGTTGCTGAGGGGCCTGATAAAATACTCACTGAGCCCCAAGCCTTTCTTATCACTGACAAGAGTCCCTCTCCTTACAGAGCTCAAACCAGTAGGACCTGAAGAAGTATCCTCATACTGTATCCCCTTAGCACCAACACTCACATTGCCTTCTCCCAGAAGTGTCGGCCCCTGTGAAGCATCCACCACCTGTACCCCATCACTGCTCCTCCCACCACCAGAAGCCAAGTCTGCTCCAAGTTCTTGAAATCATTCACTTCTGGCAGTCTCCATTTAATGTAAAATCACAATAGATAGATAGATAGATAGATAGATAGATAGATAGATAGATAGATAGATAGATAGATAACTGAACTCAGCTACATGCTGCCTACAAGAAACTCACTTAACATATAGACTGAAAGTGAAGAGACGGAAAACTGTATTCCAAAA
Source organism: Apodemus speciosus (assembly GCA_002335545.1). Taxonomy (NCBI): domain Eukaryota; kingdom Metazoa; phylum Chordata; class Mammalia; order Rodentia; family Muridae; genus Apodemus; species Apodemus speciosus. The sequence goes on along the minus strand of BDUI01002057.1, from coordinate 12,995 downwards.
GACAAAAAAGGAAACACTAGCCAGCTAGACTAGTTACTCTTAAATTTGGTGAAGAAGCTTTTAATTCAATATTGATTAAAGAGATAATGGAGGTCAATATACAATAATCAGATCAATTTCACCAGAGGAGATGAAGAGATAGAAATAATAAATGCACCCCCAACTCTGGAAAACTCAATTGTACAAAGGAAACATTGTAAGACCTAAAGGGATAGAGAGATTCCAATTCAATAATCTTTGAAAACTAGAATACCTACTTTCATCAGTGGACAAATCATATAGACCAAAGAAATTCAGTGAGGAAACAGCAAAATGAAACTAAACAACAAACCAAATGGACCTAACAAACATTTATAAAATTAATATTATTTTCAAAAGGACACAGAGTGTTATACAGGAGAAACCATATATTATCCCACAAAACAAACATCAAACAATTTTTTGAAAATTTAAATTATATCATTTTCTCTGGTCATAAAGAAATGAAACTAAAGACCAGAATCAGAAGTAAAATAGGAAATAATAAAAATACATAAAAATAAAACAATATGCTCTCAAATTATTAATAAGTCAATGAAGAAGTGCAAAGGACAATTATATTTTGCTTTGAAATAAAGAGAACACAAATTAAAAATGCTTATGAGATATTAACAAAGCAATATTCTGAAATGTTGAATCAGTGACTACCTACAATGAGAGAAAAAAATTAAATAAACTCAGTTTCTTTCACTGTTGCTAAGATATAATACTCTGACAAAAGCAACTTGAGGGAGAAAGGGCTTGTTTCCACTCTGAATTCAGGGCTCACAAAGGGCAACGGTCATGAACACAGAGCAATAAGTGCATCTATGCTAAAACCCAGCTCACTTTCTCCTTTTTATACAGTCCAGGATTCCCTGTTCTGAAAGAAATCACCACCCCTACACACACACACACACACACACACACACACACACACACACACACACACACACAGACATCAATTTAATGTAATCAAGGTAATCCCCTACAGACATACACATAAGTCCATCTCCCRGCAGATTCTGCATTCTGTCAAGCTGACAGTTTTAGCACCAACTATCATATAAGTAAAAGTCCAAACAAAACACAAGTAAAAGCCAATGCAACATAAGGAAAAGAAATAAAATAACAAAGATCAGATCAGAAATGATTAAAATAGATAATTTTAGAAGAGCGACTTAACAGGGTTGCCTTTACAGGGAGGGGAAATAGAGTGAATAAATATATAACTAAGCTAAGTGAGTATAAAAGAAAAGATTCCAAAAAATAAAGCTAGACTTTCAAAGGAGCCATTGCAACTAATACATTGTTATAACAAATATTTAAAGTTTAATCTTTTTGTCACAAAAAGGTTATTAAAGACTATTATAAACAACTATATACTAACCAACTAAAATCTATAAGAAACTATAAACTTTAGAGCACATAAAAATCTATAAGTAGTGAACCCCAAGGATACAGAAAAATAGTAAATATCAGGACTTGATATCTTCAATAGTTAAGTCTACAAAACATTTAAAGAAGAATGATGCTAATTTGTCATAACTATTTCAATATATTGAAAAGAAAAGAACCTGGCCAGACTCAGTCCCCAAASCAAGCATTATAGTGATACCAAAACCAAAGATGTAACAACAAAAGAAAACAAGAACCCAACATTCTTGAAGAAAATAAATGCAAAAATTATCAACCAAGAACCAGCRAACTGAATCCATCAACACATCCTAAACCTTATACACCACAATCACACAGCATTCATCCCCACATGCAAAAAGTGACTCAATATATGCAAAACAATAAACATAGTATTGCACTCCAAGAGACTGAATGACAAAACAATTTATAGTAAATAGAGAAAGGGGATTTGAATAAATTTAACAGACCTTCATTTTAAAATCCTTCAACAAATTGTATAAGAAGAATCATACCTCAACATAATAAGTGATATATAACAAACCCACAGCTCACAATATGCTGAAGTGAGAAAACTTGGAAATGTTTTTTGAAATATCTGCAACAAGACAAAGGTATTCTTTTCAATGCTCCTATTCAACATACTACCTTATTCTTTTTGAAATATATACATATGTATATATATGTGTGTGTGTGTGTGTGTGTGTGTGTGTATGTGTGTGTATATACATTCCCCCAAATTTCTTGCCCTCTCAAGTTCCCTTGATATATATATACATTCCCCCAAATTTCTTGCCCTCTCAAGTTCCCTTGTCTCACTATCAAATTCATGCTCTTTTCTTTAATATATTGCTACATATGCATGTGTATATATGTGGGGGGGGTGAATACATTTATAAATACAGCCTACCAAGTCCTAGTGTTGCTTGTATGTAAATGTTTTTATGACTGACCACTTGATACTAGATAACCAATTTGGAGTCTTGTCTCTGGAGAAGATTGATTTTTCCCTCTCTTAGTAGTCATTAATTGCCTATAGCTCTTCATCTAGGAGTGGGTTTGTGAGATGTCCCTCTCTGCGTTGGCATGTTACTTGATATAGTCACTATTCATGCCTTGTTTAGGCAGATAGACTTTTGAGATTTTGTAAGTGCAGTTTCCCTATAATACAGATGACACACTCACAAAGAACATGTCTGTGTTCCCACCTCCTCTTCCTTGATGTTTCCCAAGTTTTAGGGGTAGGTTTGCATTGTAGATGTATCGTTTGAGGCTAGGCATCCATGGTCAGTGTTTCTCTGCAGTTGGGTCACATGCGGTTTTCTCTTATGGTCTCCATCTGCTGCAAGAAGACTTTTTGGTGCATGATGAGCTATGCACTTATCTTTGGTTATAAGAAGTATTAAAATACAAGATATGTATTAAGGATGCAGTTAGAGAGGCTAGAGAGATGCTCAATGGTTAAAAGCACTTGCTGCTCTTGCAGAGGACCTGGGTTCGGATCCCACCATTCACATGGCAGCCTACAATTGTATGTAACTCCATTTCCAAGGGCTCTAATGGCCTCCCTGGGCACAACTGGCTAGGACTGTTAATAACTTTTCTCCNAACTGAATCCATCAACACATCCTAAACCTTATACACCACAATCACACAGCATTCATCCCCACATGCAAAAAGTGACTCAATATATGCAAAACAATAAACATAGTATTGCACTCCAAGAGACTGAATGACAAAACAATTTATAGTAAATAGAGAAAGGGGATTTGAATAAATTTAACAGACCTTCATTTTAAAATCCTTCAACAAATTGTATAAGAAGAATCATACCTCAACATAATAAGTGATATATAACAAACCCACAGCTCACAATATGCTGAAGTGAGAAAACTTGGAAATGTTTTTTGAAATATCTGCAACAAGACAAAGGTATTCTTTTCAATGCTCCTATTCAACATACTACCTTATTCTTTTTGAAATATATACATATGTATATATATGTGTGTGTGTGTGTGTGTGTGTGTGTGTATGTGTGTGTATATACATTCCCCCAAATTTCTTGCCCTCTCAAGTTCCCTTGATATATATATACATTCCCCCAAATTTCTTGCCCTCTCAAGTTCCCTTGTCTCACTATCAAATTCATGCTCTTTTCTTTAATATATTGCTACATATGCATGTGTATATATGTGGGGGGGGTGAATACATTTATAAATACAGCCTACCAAGTCCTAGTGTTGCTTGTATGTAAATGTTTTTATGACTGACCACTTGATACTAGATAACCAATTTGGAGTCTTGTCTCTGGAGAAGATTGATTTTTCCCTCTCTTAGTAGTCATTAATTGCCTATAGCTCTTCATCTAGGAGTGGGTTTGTGAGATGTCCCTCTCTGCGTTGGCATGTTACTTGATATAGTCACTATTCATGCCTTGTTTAGGCAGATAGACTTTTGAGATTTTGTAAGTGCAGTTTCCCTATAATACAGATGACACACTCACAAAGAACATGTCTGTGTTCCCACCTCCTCTTCCTTGATGTTTCCCAAGTTTTAGGGGTAGGTTTGCATTGTAGATGTATCGTTTGAGGCTAGGCATCCATGGTCAGTGTTTCTCTGCAGTTGGGTCACATGCGGTTTTCTCTTATGGTCTCCATCTGCTGCAAGAAGACTTTTTGGTGCATGATGAGCTATGCACTTATCTTTGGTTATAAGAAGTATTAAAATACAAGATATGTATTAAGGATGCAGTTAGAGAGGCTAGAGAGATGCTCAATGGTTAAAAGCACTTGCTGCTCTTGCAGAGGACCTGGGTTCGGATCCCACCATTCACATGGCAGCCTACAATTGTATGTAACTCCATTTCCAAGGGCTCTAATGGCCTCCCTGGGCACAACTGGCTAGGACTGTTAATAACTTTTCTCCYATAGTACCTTCCTATACTACAAGACAAACAAACAAAGGATACACAAATGAGGGGGAAAAGTGTCAAATTATTCCTTTYATGTTACTTTCATAAGTAGAAATCCTAAAATCATCACAAATTAATATATAAAATAAGCTATACAATGTGTATGTGTGTGTGTCTGTGTGTCTGTATGTCTATGTGTGTATACTAGAGATTGAACTCAGAGGCTCATACATGCTAAGAAAGTACTCTACCACTTAACTACATCCTAAGTYGCCTTCTCCTCCTCCACCTCCTTTTCCTCCTCCTCCTTCTCCTTTACTTTGAAATGAGGTCTCCTTAAATTGCCCTGGCTAGCCTTGACCTTCTAACAGTCTTGCCTCAGCCTCCTGCATCGAAAATAAAAGGGAAGCAAATCATTTCTATAATGAGAAGTATAGGAAACAGGTAAAACAAATTACAGAGGTTTCACATGGGGGAGGGGGGAGTCCATGCTCATGGAGTGTGTAAATTAAAATTATTTTAATGCCCAGCCCACCCAAAGCAATCCACATATTTGATTACTCTACATCAAAATTTTCTGAAYGGTAAAAAAAAAAAAATCACAAAATGTATATGAAACCCTATAAAGCTGTCTTAGAGTTTCTATTGCTGTGACAAAACACCATGACTTAAAAGAAATTTGGGGGAAAAGGGGTTATTTAGCTTCCACTTCGGAACTGCTGTTCATTACTGAAGGAAGTCAGTACAGGAACTCCAATAGGACAGGATCCTAGAGGCAGGACTAATGGAGAAGTCATGGAGGGGTGCTTCTTATTGGCTTGCTTCCCCATGGCTTGCTCAGCTTGTCTTCTATTCTCCATTCCCCACCATTCCTGACTAGGAAACTCCAGGATACTCTCACATGCACCTTGTTGTCAGGGAGGGCACAGGATCTCTTTATGCAAACTCATTTTTCTTCATCAACAATGGTTTGTCAGGTCCTCTAACTTTGGAACTTACCTTGGAACTCTCCATGTCCTTTTAGAGGGAAAATGGGGAGCTGTCTGGAGATAAAGCATGCCATGATTCCTACTACCATCTACATGCAGGCACATCACACACACAGGCAGGGAGCTATCTGTCTCACTGGTCTCTAGCATCTAGATTGAAAACTGAAGTGCAAATCTTCTCTTTACCCCCCAACAGCACAATCAGCACTCCAGCCATCCTCCTATGGTGGACTTCATCTGAGGTACATGGAGTACCGACTTCCAGCTTCACATCCATTTCAGGCAAGAGAGGGAGGGAGAAGTGGGGGTTGGCAGTCGAGTGTATAACATCATCAAATACAAACAGCAGGGGTCCATGTGTAGATGACACTTGGACAGAAGCCTAACAATCCCATGGAAAGCTCCCACCAGATCCTATACATAACTCCTCAGGGGAGCCAAGCAAGTAAGTTCCTTGTTCATTCAAAATCTTTATGGAATGATGTATGCATGCCTGGCACAAGGGAACATAAAGTGGTAATGGTGGTGTTCACGCCCATCACCCTGAGCACAGTGGAGAGTTAGTAGACTGACTCTTCCTTTTTTGGGATGGTGCCACCACCCTGCCTCCCTCCGCTCCAGGAATTGTTTCAAAGGCCTTTCAAACTGATGTCCAGAGGGAGGCAGAAGAAATTCAAGGGAAAGCAACCAATTCTACAGATAAGAAACAAAACCAAAAGCCACAAACCAGATTTCGTGCAATATTTTGCAACAATAAGAAACAAACTGAAGTACGAAACACTAACAACATAATACCACCCAGGGAAGGGCAGAGGCAGCAGGCTCAACCTTAGTTCTTTAGAGTTGACTGCTGAACAGGCTGGACCACAGAACCGGCTGTGACCCTGTTGTACTGGTAACAGGACAAGCAACTCTTGTATCTGGATATGTCATATTCCTGTCTCAGGTCCTTCATGCAGAAAAATTCTAGGGCCCTTTCTTATCTTCACAAAAGAGTAAGAGGTCACTAACTCCCAGTGTCCACAGAGCTGCACCTGTTGGGTCTTTTGGTGGCCTCACTGGTTTTTGTTTCCAAGCTTGTACTTACACAACAACTAACTAACAATGTCCCATAATTTCTGGGTGAGATGGGCACCTTTAAGAGCATAGATAAGGTTTTCTATGAGTCTCAGTGTTGGCTGCAGTCCTATAGACAACTTCATAAGAATGGCCGATGCCAGGAGCTAGTCCTACCCTAAGAGATCCTCCTTTTTCCTTAGAGGCTCTTAGTTAAGACCTTGTTCCTGGGAACACATTTGGGACACAGCATGTTGCCCTGAGATGTAGGGGTGGAAATGTGCAGGCTGGAAGCCGGCAGCACTTTCCCTTTCTTCTCGGGTGCCCAGGCTTGTCTGGCATGGAACTGCATTTGAATCCAAAAGTCTAGCCCTCAGGGAGTGGTTGTAGCCCTGAGCAGTATGCTGTCCCCAATGGAACTTCATTCTCCTGCCACCTCTCTGACTACAACTCTACAAAGGGTCACCAAAAATATTTTTTTTAAAATTTGAACCAGTATATACTTTATATAACGGTTATATAGAACTGTTATACTTCTGTAAACTTCACTGCTTTGTCTAATCCAAAGGAATTAAGGTCATTATATCAAACATGAATAGCATCATTTATTGTAACATTATGATTGATTGCAAGACAGAAAATCAACCAAGATGGCTGAGATGTTATAGACAGATTAATAAAATTTTATTATTSTATATGTATATCAGAATAAAAAGAATAAGGTATTAACTTTCATGGTAATATGAAAAGGAAATGAGGAGGTATTATCTTAACAGAAATAAGGTAGATAACAAAAACCAAATTCTTCACGTTTTCACTCATACAGACTGAAACAGTTAATTGACCATATAGTATTAAAGATCACAATAGAGGTCACTAGTGGGTTAAAAAGGGAAAAGAGAGCTAAAAGTCAGTAGTAGGTATCAAAATACAGCTAAGAGTGGAGGAAGTAGTTATGATATTTTAGGATATGGTAGAATACTATGGTCAATGACAAATACACAACTCAAAATAATTAGAGGAAAGTGGGCATTCTGATTGGATAAAAATGATCATACCTTCTCCCACCCATCTCACCTGTTCTTGGAGTCCTCTGGGTCAACCCAAACTGCCCTGAGCAGTCTGCTATTTCAGGCAGACCTCTGTTCTACCAACACCTCTCTGCCCACCTTCATTGGATCTGTGGCTCCTGAACTATACAAACCTGCTGATCTAGAACAATACAGCCCAAAGTTACCCATCACAGGCCAGCCACACCAGGACCATCGAGGATAACCCCTCCTCCCGATACCTACTTCAACAGGAACATCTAGGGACTATCCAGATGACTAAAGAACACAATTAACAAAAGCAGGGGCAATATGACACCTTCAGAGAAGCACTGGCTATACTGAAACAGGCCTTTTAAAAGAAAATAAATAAGTCCCTTAAAGAAATACAGAAAAACGAAATCAAACAGGTGAAGGAAATAAATGAAACAGTGAAAGTGGAAATAGAAGCAATAAAGAAAACCCAAACTGAGGGAGTCCTGAAGATGGAAAACCTAGGGAAGAGAACAGGACCAATAGATGCAAGCATCACCAACAGAACACAGGAGATGAAAGAGAATACAGGTATAGAAGATACATAGAAGACATAGAAGAAACATCATGATAATCAGTCAAAGAAATGTTAAACATAAAAAAGTTCCTGATACAAAGAATCCAGGAAATCTGGGATATTCCTTAGRTTAGGAAGACCTAACCTAAGAATAATAAGAATAGGAATAAAGAGTCCCAGCTCCAAGGCCCAGAAAATATTTTCAACAAAATCCTATAAGAAAACTTTCCCAATCTAAAGAAAGAGATGCCTAAAAATATTCAAGAAGCTTGTGGAACACCAATTAGACTGGACCAGAAATGAAAAATCCTCCTGAGGTCAACATGCAGAAGAATGAGAATTGATCCATTCTTATCTCCTTGTACTAAGCTCAACTCCAAGTGGATCAAGGACCTCCACATAAAACCA
>BDUI01002056.1:113829-129800 GCA_002335545.1 Apodemus speciosus | reverse complement strand
TCTGTGACATCATGCATGGGTTTCCCTTCATACTATCACATTTAGAGTTGACCTTCAAATTAGACAGTACTTCTGTTCCACACCGAGGATACCCAGATGCAGAGACACTAAGACCTCTGTGTAAAATGACCCAATTATCAAGAACTAGAGGAGATTAGAACCCGGGGCTATTTGACAGCACCGTTTGCTTTTGCTATGAGTAAATTAATAAATACATTTATTAATTAAAACATTTATGTGTATCTGTATTTTGTCAGCATGTATGTTTGTGTGCCACTTGTATGCAGTGCCTGTGGAGGCCAGAAGAGAGCTGTCTCTCTAGCCTTCTTGCTAGGAGATGTTTTAAACATTCAAGAAAAAGAAAAGCACAGGAAAAAAACATTCAAGTATCTAGTTTTTGAACAGAATGAATGATTGTATTTATGCATATTTTGCTTTATATCTGTCTGGAGAGAGTGAAATGCTATAATTGGAGAACCTCCATCTCAGGCTTCTTTGATCTCCTTTGGCATACTTTCTTGTCTAAGTGACCATTTTACTGGAGCCAATGCCACACCTTTATAAAGTATAAGAGAATTTTCTTTACTCTATACTTTTCTTACATGTGTGTAACTACACTTATAAATATTTGATATTCTAAACACACACACACAAAGTAATATTCTTTTTAAACTGTTGTCTTTTGTTTTATGCCGCATTGATTTGTTTGTTTGTTTATTKATTTTTTATGAGATGAAGTCTTACTGTATAACTCAGGCTGGCCTTGAACTCAAGCCTCTTGTCTCARCTTCCTGAAAGCTGASATCACAGATGTATACCCTTTTGGTGGACACRGGGGCTACCTTCCATTCTTTGTTATTACAAGGTGCACCTCTGGGAATACGGCTGTGTGTGCGTGCACATGGGACACTTAGGAAATACAGGTGGCTTCAGGCAGGGCTTCTGAGCCAGAGGAAGAGCAGCATCTCTGTAAAGTTATTAGATATTGTCAAATTGCTCTCCGAGATAATGGCGCTAAATCACACTCCTTCCAATACACAGCAAGATTGCCTCTTGCCATCCTTGCCAACCATCCGTATTTTCAAACTTTATCATGTTTTCCTGTCTGGCTGAGGTGGAATAGCATATAATTATGGTTTCAAACACTTATGTTTGTAACCACTGCACACTGTCTTACTTCTGGAAGCCTCGCTCATGCAAACCTGGAGAACACTCSTTTGCCTGTTTCTCGAGGTCATCATGAATGTGTGCATGTGTTTTGTATATATGAAGCACCTTGTCAGTGTTGGGGGCACAAACATGTACTCCCTTTAAAGGAAGCAGGATAACAGCACAGATTAAATTTCAAATTCATACATATTTGCTTTGGACTTATAATTTCAAAAATTATAAAAAAAAGATTACATAAATAGTACAAAGAGTTCCCTCACACCCAGAATGTCCAAATGACAACATCTTATCACATCTGCATTAGAGAGGGAGGGAAAACTCTGTCCTACTCCCTTTCATTGTCCTTTCTGTGTATCTCTGTGGACATGCATATACATGCACATGCACATTGTTTTTTCAATGATTTTTATCCCTGAAAAAACTGAAAACAAAGTCACTGTTAAATAACAATGGAACAGCTGTAAAACAAGGAAATTAACATCAATACTATACTGCAGCCTACATGTCTTATTCACATTTTATCCACTATCATATCATATCATATCATATCATATCATATCATATCATATCATATCACATCATATCATATCATATCTATATCATATTATGTCATGCCACATCATATCATATGTCATATATCATGTCATATATTATGTCAYGATACATCATATATCATGTCAGGTCATATCATGTCATATCATATATCATATCATGTAATATGTCATATCATGYTATATCCTGTCATAGATCTTGTCATATCATGTCATATCATGTCATATCATATCATGTCATGTCATATATCATGTCATATCATATCATGTCATATATCATGCCATATCATATCATGTCATGTCATATTTCATGTCATATCAGGATTTTCACACTATGAGAAACATTTTGCCTTTTCCAGATCTAAGAGACCACTGCATATAGTTGTCTTGTCTTTACTTTCTCTCTCAAAAATTTTATTTTCATATATATGCCCATATGTTTACAGGTGTCACAGAAGCCTGAAGAAGGGGTCCGATCCCCTGGAGTTGGGGGTACAGGAGGTTGAACTGTGTAACATAGGTGCTGGGAACTGAACTCAGGACTTTTGAGAAAGCAGCAGCTTCTCTTAACCACTGAGCCCTCTCTCCAGGCTCAGTCCCATTTAATGTGGATGAACTCTTACGTCTTCAGGAAGTTCATACTTTTGACTACTATTGCATCATCTCTTGCTTTGTAGACTCTCTCTCAGTTTTGTCTTGTTTAGATTGTCCTGACTGGATTCAAGCTTGGGTTTTGTCTTTGTAAATGGTATCAGAGAAGTGATATATCAATGTAGATACATTATGTGTCCTGTGACTGTTGAAGCTATTTTTTTTAAACCATTTCATTATAGCAGTGTTTTCTGGGCTTTTATTTTCACTTTGCAATTGGAAAATATCTGTCAGGGAGGTATTGTGAGACTGGAATATCTTATTGATATTGGCACGGACTCATGGATTTAAYATTATATCCATCATTATGCACTTGGGTGTTCAATTTGTTCATGCTTTGTCATCCTTGGAGCTGGCATCTGTRTCTTTTGATATATTTTCATTTTGACTGACCACTTTTTTGACACTGCAAGACATCCCAGKYACATGATGTGTCTCTACTTGGTCCTGGAATTGTCCGTTCTCTGCGTGTTCTTGACCCCTTTAAGTGGAAAGTGGCACTTAGGAACCCAGATCTGGGTACATTTAAACCTAACAATATGACATTCAATGTCAATATCTCACTCAACAGGTGCATTGGCTGCTGACTTATATGACGCTACCAACTATAGGATTATATGGAATAGCAAAAGATTGGGCATAGCCTGCTAATCTGTCARTAGGGGTCTGGTTAGATAAGTTATTTAACTCCATATGCTGGGATACTGATTATCCCCAAAWGATTAAAGAATTATGTAAAACAATGGTATTAATTAAAAAAAACCAAAATACACAACTGTGAGCTGAAGAGGCAACTCAGAGGGTAAAGAACTTGCAGCACAAATTGAGGATTCGAGTTGCTCTCTCCACCACCTATGTAAAAGAATGTGGATGTGTATTTGTTACCCTGGGACTTGGGGTGGAGACAGGTGAAGCCCAGGAGCTGGCTGACCACCCTGTCTTTCCAAAATGGTCAGTTCCTGTGTCAACTCTAGAACAACACCCCCTAGATTGTTTGCTATGATGGACTTAAACAAGTCTTCTTGTTTTATTATGTGTATGGATGTTTTGGCTTCATGTATGTCAATGTACCATGTATGTGTCTGGTATCTATGGAAGCCAGAAAAGTGCAGTGGCTCCTCTTGAAACTGGAGTTTCGGATGGTTCTAAGCTGCCATGTGGGTACTGGAAATCAAACCTAGGTCATCTGGAAGAGTTGCCAGTGTTATTAAGCACTGAGCCATTTTTCCAGTCTAACTGTGGTAGATTTTAAATTGGCACAAATTCCTGTGCCACTTATCAAGCAAGTGGGTTTATTTTCCTATGGAATGATATAGACCATATGAGACCAGAACTTTTGTTACAAGGGATCTCACAGYCTTTGCATTCTCTTTTTTCCCTGTAGGAAGGCCTGGAGTAGCCTGAGGGAGGATGATCTGAGCAGTGCTAGTGGGACCCTCATCTAYTAACCTATTGGACAGACATGTATCCAAAATCCCTTGGTCCTCCAGCCCAAAGTGAGCCACCAGCAGACCACAGAGAACAAACAAGTTGTCCCAGAACAGAAGAGATRGTATAACTCCTCAGGTGCCCCAGCCAACCTTCAGCCAATGACCTAAATACTAAATACTTCTTGTATCGAGTCAGTAAGTTTTTCAATTCTTCGTTACATAGCAAAAGCCTATTGGTTATGAACTCAAGGTTGACCTCATTTCAATAAGCCCACAATTACAAGGAAATAGGAAAGATGGGGTGATTGACTTCCCCTAAGACTGACTTTTCACATATTGCTTGGTCTTTGTTCTTTCATTCCTAGAAACTCCCTTGCCTCTGCCTAGAACCCTGTAAGGCAAAGAAAATCCATGTCTTTCAGAGTCCCAGAACACTGTAGCAACAGCAAGAGTGATTGGGGTCAGCTGTGGCTGCATACAACACACACCCACATACACATACACACACATACACACATATACACACATAACACACATATACATGTACACATCTACACATCTACATGCACATATATACACATACACACATACACACATATACACACATACACACATATACACACATACAAACACATATACACACACACATGCACATGAAAACAGAACAGTGGAAGGAGGAATAGGAAAGGAGCAGTGGGAGGAGGACCAAGTGTGATGAGGAATGAATATGATCAAAATATATACATTAATGAAAATGCCATAAAGAAACCCARCACATATAATTACTATATACTCATAAAAGACATCTTAGAAAAGAACTTTGGTGGACAAAGTTAACCTTGGGTTGCAGCTGGCTCTTCAAAGGGCTGAATTCTTTGCCTGGTRGCATTTAGGGGGAGAAATTGTAGGTGGTACATATTTTCCTACCATGTAAGTAAGCAGGAAGGCAGAAMTGAGTGCCAAGCACCACATGTATGGTCGGGAGGGGGGAAGGGCATGCACTCGCTCAGTTACTCAGCTAGAACTGCTGGGGACCAGGCCCACGGGAGACTGACATTTAGACAAAGTCACTCTCAGCCACCAGCACAGCAACGCAGGGCAGGACTCTGAATGGCTCTGGCATCTGTTTTGTYRAGCCTTATGCCCACATACTGGGACCGCTTGTTTACACCCAATAGCAATTAGCACCGTGGTAAAGGCCTTGTGCTCGGTGCTAATTCAGACGAACAAGCGTGTCTGACTCTGCTAGTCACAGAGCGCTCCGGGCACACCTGGCCCTCTCGTCAGGCCTTTGTTTTAAAATGAGGGGCTGGTGCAACCCGAAAGGTTGCATTCTCTCCTTGCTGAAGGATAACCATGGAGACCCAGGGGAGGCTGCGGCTGTGGCCTGGTTTTTGGCCCTGAATATAAGCTTTCTACCATGGAAGGACAGTGAACAGCTGGGAGCCAAAGCGGCTATTCACGGCTAGCCAAAGCTAACAGGGTGGGCCCGGGGAACACCCATGGGCATGCAGATGCCTGGCTGACAGCAGTGCCCACCGCTGGAGACCGTTCCGAAACCACCAMGCACACAGGTGCGAAACAAAGACCTAGGCTAACCTCACTTTAGGACTGAAAGTTCATTGGTTATTTTGTGACGCTGAGCAGCCATCTGCTTTTTATTCTACRCAAACCCTCCGTCTGGATTCGAATCATCCCTTTGTTGGCCGTTAGCTCTGTTTTTAAGGTCAGGCTCATTAAGATATTCTTTATATTCAAGAAAACGTTCACTTWAAAAAAAAACAGGGCAGAGTGAGTTTGGACAAACACAGACAGGTTTTCCATTATCAAATGGAGGAGTAGAGTAATTCTACYGTTGGTTCCTTCTTGCAGGAYCGGGGGAAATGSCTCAGTGGGTAAGGGCTTATTCAGCTGACTCTGCTAATCTGAAATCTTGTATCAGGGAGGCCAAGGCAGGGACTCACTGCAGGAACCTGGAGGCAGGAACTGAAGTAGAGACCACCGAGGAGTGCGCTCTCTGGCTTGACCCAGCTGCTTCTCTTCTAGAGGTCAGGCCCAGCCACCTAGGAGTGGTGCCACCACCTTCAGCTGGACCCTCCCATATCAATTAGCAACTAAGAAAATGCCTTCGACCCAGGCAGTCTCATCTAGGCAGTTCCTCAGCAGAGGTTTCCCTATCCTAGGGAAGTGACTCTGCATAGTATCGACCTGACTCAGAAAACAAGGTGGAGAGTGATTGTAAAAGATTCCCCGTGCCAACATTTAGCTTTCCTGGGTTGATATTGCTAAGTGCTCTCTGGGGTGAAATTGTTCCTGGGTGGAAAACACTGGATTACGGCGATGAGAATAATTTTTAGCATCTCTTTGAGACATCAWTGCATGGGTTTCCCACAGACTATCACATTTAGAGTTGACCTTCAAATTAGACAGTATTTTTGTTCCACACATGGGACACCCAGATGCAGAGACACTAAAACCTTGTGTAAGATGACACAATTATCAAGAGCTAGAGGAGAGTAGAACCCAGGGTTATTTGACAGCACCTTCTGCTCTGCTGTGAAGAAATACATATATGAACTTATTAATTTAAAAATTATGTGAATCCGTGGTGGCACACACCTTTAATCCCAGCACCTAGGAGGCAGAGGCAGGCAGATCTCTTGAGTTTGAGGCTAGCCTGGTCTACAGAACTAGTTCCAGCACAGCCAGGGTTTTATGGAGAAAAACCAAACATAAATCAAACCAAACCAAACCAAACTAACACCCCCCTCAATCAACCAACCAAACAACAACAAAAACAAATCCCCAACCCCCCAAAACAAACAAAACAACAACAACAAACAAAACAAAACTCAGACTCGTTCAAATTATTGTTGAAGATGATTCTCATGCAATTTCTTCTTATAGAGATTTATGAAGTCACTTCATAGTGCCCCAAAACCTGAAGCTCAGGAGAGTCAAAACAGCAACAGTCAGAGAAGGCCTGGAAACAGTCAATGCCTTTAGTTAACTCTTCCGCTCTTGAGACCTCAACTTGAGGCTGGAATCGACTCTTCCCAGCCCCCATGGCATCCAGTACGAGTGCAACACAGACAGGCGCTCCAACACATTCTTGTCTCCTATGCTCGTTTTATGTAAAAGACAAACCAGTTATTCTGCACTAAATATTTGATGTTTGACTAGGGAAACTGATGGACACTGTGGGAGTGTGCTTGGGTTGGACGAGGGGTGTACAAAGCAGATAGGACTGGTGAACTGGTTAGAGAGTCTTTACAGAGGAGCTTCCATTGTGGAATGTTCCTGGACGGTTCCAGCTTAGTTTGATGTGGACTTCTAGAAGAGCTCCGGCTTCATTGATGGCTTGAGGATTGATGGAGTTCTGTTAAAGCACCACTTTGAGATGGGGACCCAAGATGTGGCGCGTACCTGGAGGAGGTAGGTCAGTGGGATGTGGCCTTGGAGGATGCCTCTTGTCTCTGGTCCCTCTCATCTCTCTGCTTCCTGTCAACCACGAAGAAAGCAGCTTCGCTTTCATAATGCTTCCTGCTGTGCGTTCTTTCTAGCCAAGGCCCAGGGACAATGGAGCCAAGTGACTTTGGACTAAAACCTCCTGTACTRTGAGCCCAAATACACACATATTTCGTCCTAGTGATACACATTAACAATGTAGAGGGCGCTGATGCCATGCCATATACGGAGAACTGTCCCTTTTAGGCTGCTCATTAGAACCAGATGGACACTTTACACAGCTCAGGTGTCCATGATCAGAAGATAATTTGTCTTGACAGTAATGTCACTTGGGTTTCAGGGTCTTACTTGAATGAGTTTCTTGCAGTGCAGAGAGACACATCATTATGTCGTGTTTTGTCTCAGTCAGCGTTCCGTTGCTGTGAAGAGACACCGTGAGCATGGCACCTCTGATAAATGAAAGCATTTAAATGGGGTTTCGAGGTTCAGTCCCTTGTCATCATGGTGGGAAGCCTGGTGGCATGCAGGCAGACATGGTGCTGGAGAGGGAGCTGAGAGTCCTACATACAGATCCGAAGGCAGCACGTCAGGAGTCACTGGGCTTGGCTTGGACTTGTGAAACCTCAAAACCCACCCCCAGTGACATACTTCTACAAGGCCACACCTCCTAATCTACTCCCCAAGCATTTTAATATGTGAACCTACAGGGGACATTCCGATTTAAGATACCACAGTGTTCTATATGGGAAGAGGAGAAATTCAGTTTGTAATTAGGGACTGTAAGAGAGCTCAGAAACAGGAACTTGAGATATTGGTCATCCCTGTGGCATTTTTAAAAATTCATTTAAAGAATACTAAGGGCTGGGAATATAGCTTAAATGGTAGAGTGTACTTTGCATGAACCAAGCCCTGGGTTTGATTCCCCAGCACCAGGCATGATGGGCGTGATATCATATGTCTATAATCCCAACACTCCGGTGGTAGAGGCAGACAAATAAAAAGTTTAGGACCAGCCTTAGGCACACAGTTCAGCTGAAGGCCCACTTGGGCTATATGTGACTCAGTTTCAAATGATCAAGAAATGAACAAACTACAAATGGCAGGATTTTCTTCTTTGGTTATTGTTGGTGATTTGATTCGACTTTGGTTTGCATTAAGAGAATGTCCCCACACCTGGATCTGCTCTTGTTGACCTTTCCCTGCCACTAACTGAGCCCAGGGTTGAGTCACATGGGGACAGAGGCATCCACAGAAGATCAAGTGTGGGCTGCAAGCCCAGAGTCCAGTCACTGGGGGCCCCTGTCCTTTAAAAAGTCACAGAGCAGAGCCTTTATATCCCCACAGACAGGCTTCTTACATGTAGGTACTTTCTACTGCCATGCATCTTGGATGACGTGTTCCTATGCACCCTTGCGGGTAGGTCACTTCACTGTCTCGCAATGGCACTGTCTAGTTCRAGGCCTGCAGATCTCTCTGTAAGGGTAGCATAGCTAGGTAGGCAGCAAGATTTCAGGCAGATGGTTGAGCCCACCTAGCAGCCTGGCTTGTGGGTCAAGGTCCCAACTACAGGATTCTTACACATTCCTAAATTCCCTACGCCTCAGTTTCCTCATCTTTAAAATGGGAAAGACAATAGGAACATAACTTTCAACTGAAGGTGGGTTAAGAGGGCTAAGAGGTGCTTCTACAGGCCAGGGGCTGAAGAACAGCCAAAGTCACTCATTCTTGATAAAGCTTCTGTCATTCTGAGGGAAAATGAGAAGAAAGAGATTACCATACTTACTTAAAAGACTAGCTTTTACTATGCATGATATTGCAACCTTCCTATGTTTTAAAGGCATGTTAAATGCCCTGTTATTAATGGCATGGTGTTAAAATTAGATTGCAGTAAGTATTTTGTTCTTTAGACCCAGCATCTTAATGCATAGCTCAGGCTAGCCCCAAACTCATTATGAATCTCTGCCTGGCCTTGAACTTATGATCACCTAGCCTCAGTCTCCTGAGTGATGGAATCATGGCTGTGCACCACCATGTCCTGCCTTAAAAGGTTTTATAATTGTGAAATGCAGCAGTCAGTACCATATAATTATCTCTTTCCACTTTTTGGTGAAATGTTTGTATTGGTTTGAGGAGACGTAGTCCTGAGACTAGCACAGCTGTGCATAGAACAACACCCAATCTGTGTTTGTTAAACAGATACATATGGCATATTTATCTTCTGATGCAAGCACTCTGCCAAGAGCCAGCTTACCGCTGAATGATTCCTGCCACTATTTATTTTGATCCTAACGTGTGCTTCCCTGCTGCTGGAGTCTGAGAACACAAGGCAGAACACTCCTTTGGGTTGAGGAGATTGCTCAAAGACTAACACACCTTCCACACAAGCATACGGACGTGAGTGTGGAGCTCCAGAACCAGTAGCATGCACATGTCTGTGACCCAGGGCTGGCGGGAGCTCTCTTTCCAGACACCCTGGAGCTCCAGGTTCAGTGAGAGACCCTGTCTCAGAAAAACCAAAAGGTGGAAAGCAATAGAGGAAGACACATGGACAAGCATGTGTATCTACATACTCGTAAACAGCACATGTATACACACACACACACACAATTACACCCTATGCCCGAATGATTTTACTATCAGTCCCAACAGTCTAGAAAACACACACACACACACACACACACACACACACACACACATTATTAGTATTTATCAGTATATTATTTGAGTGATCAGTCAATAGCAACACTTAATATTGGTGCCCCCTGCCCTGCTGCCCTGTATGGAGAGGATCTTAGTCTCTGCTCTATAGCCATCTGTCCCTAGGCAGACTAAACTGATGAGGGCATTTGAACCCTCAACTGGTAATATTTTGGGGGTTCCCATGCTACAAGGAGGAATTACAGAGAGCAATATGATTTCTAGCCCCCGAAGTCCCATAGATATAAGGACCCTGGACCATTTGAAGAATATTTATTAAAACATGAAAGATATGAATGGTCCATAAACCTACTATCTAAATTGTCCCTGCTGGATATGAAATAGAAGTATTTTACCATGTGGTTAGAAAATTCAACTTAAAAACAGGAAACCATAAAACGGAAGTAAATTCTCAGTGTTCTCAGTGGGCCATTTTGCAGGCATGTGTCTGAAGCCCTTTGAAGGCATATTTGTACACTCTTGTATGTAGAATGTGGGATTAAACAAAAGAATATTTGTATTTATGGGTTGGGGCTTTAAGTCAAGCATAGAATAGGTATTTCATACATATGAGGAACCAGGTTTGAGTCCAAAAACTTCAAATAGAGACCATGTGCATTCAAACACCAATAGTTATCACCGGAGTCGTTAGAGACTCCAAAAAAAGAGACTGACACTAACAGCCTCAGCCAGGAATTCATATTCTACAACTTCTACATGAGTTTGCCAGCTCAGTGTGGGTGGCTGACATGCCTTTCACATTTCTTTCTCCTTCATCTTGGTTGGTTTGCACACAGCTCAGAGTATCAGTCTTTCCCTCTGTAGATCCTGCTCTTCACACTCATTCTAGAAATGGCGCCTACTTCAGGAGCCCAAGTTGAGCTGCGTTCTTACCTGCGAGTTCCCTTGTGTTGTTTGAAAGTCTTTGATTTCTGTGACGCTTGTTTATTTTGTCCCCAGGCGCTTCCCCTAGCCATTAGGAATGGTGTTTATTCTAACTGCCCTCGTTGTCTTTCTCTATCAGTATTCAATTCGCGATCAGTTCTGTTTGTTACCTCCCGTTCTGTTCTAGTCACGCATCCTGTCTTGATCCCACTCATCTGTCTATTTTATTTTTTTATTTAGCACCAAATTGCTTTAATTATTGTTGCTTCTTAATATGTTTTGATAATCTGAAAGGGATAATTTACTCCATTACTCTTGTCTACCCCCTCCCTGAGATTTCTTAGGCATTATATATTTATATCACAATAATTGCCAGTATCATTTTCCTAATTTTCTCTCCTCAAAGAAACCGACTCTAATGGAAATTCTGTAAGCACGACGTTTGTTCTCTATTTTTGATAGTGGCCCTTTATGGATTTAAGCTAATTTCCTTGTATCTAAGACGCTATGGATTTTTATAATGAATAAGAATTTATTTCTAATTGATTATCTTTCCCTATTGCACACGGAGTCCTCATATCCTCTTTTGATATCACAATTGTTACTCCCACTTCTCAGGTAGAAGCATTTTACACTGCTGAGATGCCATTCTGCCAGCTAACATGAATTCTGTATTTCAGATGGCACCGAGTTCAACTTGCTGCTTTTGCTTGCTAGGCCCAAAGCTCTTCATGTGAGTTCATGTATGAAGTTGGTTTCTGACTTTCTTGTGGGTCTTAGGAGATTTGAGGGATCCCCCAGACTCATAACATAAGCTGGGTATTTTTCCTTTTCTGGTCTCCAGTAGAGATGTGATATTACTCTTAGTAGTTTTTCTAGTTTTAAAAAAAATTAGAATTTTCCTACTTTTTTTTATAAAACCAACCAATTTTCCACCATATTGATCTGTACTGGTTTTGGACTATAGGTTGGATAGCTGCCATTTTAGAAATGATTCTTGTTATTAAAAATTACACATATCAATCTAGTTTTCACTATGCAGACTTGTGCTACCATGCCTGGCTAAGTTTTCACAATGGAACTAAATAATACAGGGTTTCCATCATGTGCTGGAGTATATGAGTTTACCTTTTGCAAACCTTCTGAATTCAGGTTGGCCTAGAAGCCGAACATTTTAACTCTAAAATTAAAAAGATGTTTTAAAATCTAAGAAGTTAAATGAATTAGCATATTTTGTTCACTGCCCTTGGTTATTTGAATTCGTTCTAGGTTCCATTTTAGTACTTTTAAAGATATTTAATATCCAGTTTATAAATAGCCAAAAAGAACCTCATTTTTTCTGTTAGCCTTAAAAAAAAAAAGTTTAGGTGGGTATATGTTGACTGTTAACTTTCTTTCTCATGTCTTTTTTTTTGTCCTCTGATATTTTGCCTCTTGTCTCTCTTTGCTATTGATAATACTACAGTTCATCTGATTTTCATTTAGCTCTTTATTTCTTCCTGTGTGTGCATATGTGTGTGCCAGTGTCCCGGTCTGATGAGGCCAAGGAGGGCATTGGGTGTCCTGCTCTTTCATCCTCTGTTATATGCCCTGGAGACAGGGTCTCTCCCTAGACGGGCAGCCAGAGAGGCCCAGAGACTCTGCCCCCTACAATGCTATGGTTACAGGTACCTGGATGCCTGTACACCCAAGTCTGGCTTTGTACCTGGGTGCTGTGGATTAGAAATCAGGTCCTCACACTTCTGCAGCAAGTACTCTAACCTACCGAGCCAGTCCCCAGTCTTCTTTTCTTCTTGTTTCTCTTCACTTCACATTTGGCAGTTTCGTTATGTGTCTGCCATGGAATTATTCTTATTTCATTTTCTTTATATTTAGTGTGTTTTAACACTCTTCACACTTTTCCCCCCTGAAACTCAGACATATGCCATTATCATATAATCCAGATGAACTACACACACACACACACACACACACACACGTGTGTGTGTGTGTGTGTGTGTGTGTGTGTGTGTTGATTGTATCAAGTGTAGAACTCATTTGATACAAATCCTATTTTTTTCCATCTTTAAGATTTCTAACAGGTATCTTTGGATGGTCACAGATAGTCAAATGACTTCTTTTTACTTTACTGACAACTATTTCCAGATAATAGTTTCAATTTGGTCTCTAGAATATTTATGCTTAGCCAGGCATGGTAGCGTAACTTTGCAATGCGAGAGTTCTTGAGGCTGAAGTAGAAGGATTGAGAAATCAAGGCCTGCTTGGACCACGAAGGAAGATACTGTTTCAAAACATAAAAATAACTCCCAAAGATGAAACCTAAAGTACTATCCTTATTTGTTTTTATTGTTTACATCTTTGCTAATTAGTGAGCCTCTTTAACTCACACCTTCACATTGGTTCAGAACAGTCACATCATGGCGCTCATTCCTGCCCCAGTGTTGCAGTGGTGGCTCGCATCTGTTGATCTGTTGTTTTCCTTTGTATTAGATTTCTACATATACTTTGGATCCTGGTCTGAAGGCTGATGTGAAATCTAAGGGTTTTGGTTTCTTTTAAAGTCTGATGAGCTCCTGCCTAGCACTTGAACCACAGAGCAGAAGCAAGACATTATAACAGCCAGAGACCCTTTCCCCAGCAGGATGCCCGATGACACCAGAGGTCTAGCCATTAGGGCTCTATGTCTTCTTCAGGAGCCACCTCTGTCCCCAACGTCCCGATAGCCAATAAGCCAATAATAGTATCTCTAGGCAGGACTTTCCTTTTTATTCCCCAATGTTTTATTTTGTTCTAAATTCACGGTTCAAGCACAGAATCTAGTAACTTCTTATTAGACAAGTTTCTGAATCTTTGGTGTCTCACAAGTGCTCATTTCCGGGTGGCCACTGCAGACTTCCGGGACTTCTGGGTGGCTACTGCACACTTCCGGGTGTTGAGTCTGTGAGGCCCGTGGGTTTTGTCTTTGTCATTACTCAGTATTTATGTTCAGTGGGGCATTTTCTAGTCTGTCTCCATATTAAACACTTCCTCCCGACATCTGAAACATTGAAGCCGTCGTGGGCTGAGACAAAGTGTGGGTTTATCATGTTACTTCCGGTTCAGATTTAACACTCGTTTTGGTAAACTTACAGTCATGTGCTCATAAGGTTCTGAAATGTGAAGAAAGCTTGTTACACTTCTACAACCCTTGTTTACTCTTTTTCAAAACCAGAAAAGACTTTCAAACTCTCACAATGAAATCATTTAAGGCAAATAGCAAGTTTTCCCTGAATGTAGAACATCTTGGTTGACTGGAGGGAGATACATTTTGCGGATGTCACAAACAGCTCCATCAGATGGAAGACAAAATCCAGGCTCTCTCTGAAACCCGGAGTTCTCAGTACCACAGGCAGCCGTTTTCTGGTGTATTTTCTTTGTGAGACTCTCACAGGCCCACCTTACTTCACAAACTTGCAATCCTCCAGCCACGCCCTCCTCCGTGTTGGGGTTACAGGTAAACACCACGGCATCCAGCTCTCTACCATTTTATGTTTTACCTTCTAAGGTTTAGAATGGATTTCTTTTGATGCCAAACAGATTGCTAACATACCAAGCACAGAGTCTCTTGGAGGAAGGATTCCATAGCAACTGAGAGATAGGTTAAATCACATAACCTATTTTCTTTTTGTATCCTGAATTACTTTCATAAGATATATGGATAAATTCTTTAATTTGAGTGCTAGCTTATGCATTATACTTTCTGATTTTTCTCAGAAGGGCTTGCTGAAGGCTTGACAAATGCTAAGTTGATTTACAAAACGCACTTGGCGCAATTGCAGCATTTTAATCAAGGCGAATTCCAAGGCCGACAGACGGCATGTTGATGCTCTTGTTTTCTACCTAATGGAAATATTTAATTTCCAGAATGAACCAGCGGTCACCCTGGCTTTGCTTAATTCCAGCCTGGCCCTATAACAAACCATCCTCAAGGCCAGCACAGTGGCTTCTGAGTCCCAGAGCAAGGCTGGACACAGTGGCTTTTTACCTTGAGGTGCTAACCGATTTGTTTTTCTTTACTGGGCACAGGGACTCTTTATTAAAACCCAGAAGCATCAAATTGCTACCCTCCATCTCTTACAAAGGAGAATAACTCCCCAAATTGTAGAAAGAATTAAATTTTTATGACATTGCAGTGAAAGTGTTTCTGTCTGTAGGTCACCCACACACCCAATAAAGGCTGGGAGAGCAGTCGCTGGCAATTTCTTGATTCAATTCTTCTTTGAATTAATCTGCCTTGCTGATGGTGGGGAAAGAGATGCACCTTTTAATATTTGTGTCCTAAAGAAGACATTTCTGGATACCTTATTCTTTTCTATTAAATTGGAAAATGGTCAGTGTTTGAGTTTTGTTTCTTGATGCTATGATAAAGCATGCTGGCAAAAAGTAGCTTAGGGGAGGAAGGCTTATTTAGATTAGTGTCAGGTCACTGTAATCTAGCAAAGACATTGGTGGCATGTCCTTGAAGTAGCTAATTACACTGCATCTGTTATAAGGAACAAAGAGAAATGAGTGCTTTCAGGCATGCTTACTTGCTTTTTGTCTCTTCTTTTTCCATTGGTCAGGGCCCTCTTGATAGGAAATGGAACCGCCCATAGTGGACTGGCTGGGTTTTTCCACATCATTTTAACTTTGAGACRTTTCCTCACAGACATGCCCACAGACTCACCTGATCTAGGCAATTTTTCTATTACTCTCCAGGTGATTCTATGTTGTGTGTCAAGTTAACAATAAAATCTAAGCATCAAAATCATAAAACAAAACAAAACCAAACAAAGAAGTTATCAAGCTGAATCATTAGAAAAATGTGGATCTTCATATTTTCATTAAAAAGGAGACTCTTTGGTAGGTGGTGGTGATGCTGAGACTGTCCTGCTAGATCACTTTATCATATGGGTGAGAAGAGCTGGGACTGCTTGCCACAGCCCCCTCCTTCCCTTCTCCTAGGTTGGCAGAAGCCTATACCTCCTAGTCTAATAGAACACAACACCCTTTGCACTCTGAGCCCCGCCCTGTCTGTGTATCTCAACTGGAATCTTTACAGTTAAGTTGCCAGTTGTCTTATCTCCTAGTTCCTTCTTTC
>BDUI01002056.1:97814-110299 GCA_002335545.1 Apodemus speciosus | reverse complement strand
ATTCCCTACCACAAACTCATGGGAAGACTCTGAATTTGCTCTCTTTTTTAGGACTAGGAACAGCAGTTAAATGAACATCCCTTTATCTCCACAGAGGCAGATATTCTCTCCCAGCATGCCCTTTGCAGTGGAGGTCTTCTTCTTAGATAGACTCGACCCCCTTCTATGCATCTGTCTCACCTGTGTTCAAAGTTCTGTTGTAACAAGAAAATTGTGGGCAGAACAGGCAAGGACAGATGCATCTGGCCTGGATGGAGGTTGGACTGGGGGAACGGCTCTGTGAACGAAGCACTTACCACCTAAGCTTGAGGATCTCAGTTCAAATCCCAAGAACCCACATAAAGGTAGGCAAGGGAGGGCGCATCTGTGAGACGGGMGGGTAGGAAGGGGAGAACAAATCTCTTAAAGCCTGACAACGAGATGTGGGGAACAAGAGACCCTACCTCAAACAGTGTGGTAGGCCAGGACCAATAGCTAAGGCTGTCTTCTGAGCTCTATACATGTGCTATGGCGTGTGCCTTCTAGCAACACGCATACACATGCACACACATATACACACATACACGCACACACATGTACACACATGCACATACACATACCTACACACACCTGCATGTACACACATGCATGCACACACATATACACATGCATGCACACAAACCTACACACACCTGCATGTACACACATGCATGCACACACACAGACATACACAGACATGCCCACACATACACACACACTTATGCACACACACACACACACACACACACACACACACGCACACACACACACTTATGCACACACATCACACATAGATCAGGACAGTGACATTTAGTGACCCAGTACCTACAAGTGGATGGAATCCACAGAGTTACATGAACAGATTGCAAAATTTAGAGCAAGAAGTCAGGAATCCCATCCCTTCCCACACAGTTCCTACCCCACTAACCACAAAAAAGGTCTAGCGATGTTGTCAGCTAACAAAGGGCATAAAAATGTATAGTGTGTGTTAACATTTAGCCTCTAAGACATTGTGATAGCACTGGGATCTGTGGGGTGTGTCAGAATGGGTATCCAGCAGAACTCTCCTCCTTGGTAGCCCGTGGCTCTGCTTCACACAATAACATTATAGAAACCTTCGCATGAAGACCATAAAATGCACATTTTTTTTGACATATGATGCTTGGGCTGGTCAAGTCCATGGGGGAAATATATATGGAGATGGGTGGAGTTTTTCACATCTTATCCATATTTATACTTTTTATGTAAGCCCCCTGTTATTTTCCTGAGAATCTAGGATATAGCAGACTCTGGGGAAATAAGTATTATAAAGTTGGCAGGTAGAAGGGGTTTCAGCTGTTGTTTTTCAAACATATTACACATATTTTTACATTATTAAAAACACACGCACACGCACAACACCATTTCCCCAGAAGCCTCTTCGGCTGACTCGTGTCAAGCCTGGTGATTTATACGATTGTTTGCATATATTATATTTTAAAACACATATTGCTTTTGTAAAATGTGTATTTATTATACATTTTGGAATTCATAATATGTGCTGGAAATGCTTCCTTTGTCTCGCTGGGTCTGAAACAGTCTGTCATGAAAACACATTTCTGGAAGGGACAAATAGCTTTAGATGGAGCCAATTCTTCCTTCTGCAGCTCCCGTTGTGTGCGCTCTCTCTCTCTCTCTCTCTCACTCTTTTTCTCTCTGTCTTCCAACACACACACACACACACACACACACACACACACACACACACACACAGAGTTACCTGTTCCTTTCTCTCTCCTTCTGTGTATCACACCCATGGCACATAAATAATAAAAATAGTATCAGAACGACAGGTTAAGAAGAATGTTCTGTTAGGAATGGATGCAAATTTTATAGCCTCACAACAAACCAAGAAAAAACAGTCTTCATAAAGAGGAGCAATTCCAGTTGATTGGACAACCCCAAATTAGGAAACACCACTGAGTGTGCTCTTCAAATGAACCTGAATGCGATGAGTCCGTGTTTCTAGTTAGTGCATGGGAGGGGTAACCCGAAGCTCATACACCCTAGTAAAGCCATGCGGCGTTGGGCATGAATATACCAGACTTCATGCGATTCTCCCAGTTCACCATGATCCCAGTTCCTTCCACTCCTCCTTTCTGCTCCCTCGTAAAGGAYCCAGAATGCTCAGAGCAACTGAGCCACCAGAGATCACCTGCCCAGGC
Organism: Apodemus speciosus; assembly: GCA_002335545.1. Classification (NCBI taxonomy): domain Eukaryota; kingdom Metazoa; phylum Chordata; class Mammalia; order Rodentia; family Muridae; genus Apodemus; species Apodemus speciosus. The sequence goes on along the minus strand of BDUI01002056.1, from coordinate 108,077 downwards.
CCTTAATAAGGCCCTGCCTGACCCTATACATTTGCCCCAGATGCTCAACCTCAGAAGGGAGCAGCAGAGCAGGATGAGAGGGGTCTGGCTTTTTTATCGGCATGGTTRTGGACATCTCCAGCAGAGGGAAGGAGAGAAAGGTAGCCATGCTGGCTGAGGCCTGGAGACAAGGGGACATAACAGGGACCTTGGAGTACATCTGGAATTATTTCCCAAATGAGGCCAGGGAAACAGGAGCTCCTCCTGATCCTAGATTAGCATAAGGAGAGGTGAGCTCAGATGCACTGAGACGAGCCGGGGGGGGGATGAATACCTATAGATCCATGTCTGTCCAGAGATCTGAATGTGTTTTCCTTCATCTACAGAAAACAGGAACCAGCTTGAAAACACAGAGAGGTCCTGAGTCCTGGCTGTGGGGCTTGGTCCTGTGTGAGCTGCTAGCCAGGTGTGCCCATTTAGCTGCTCCCTCCTGCTGTTCCCCATGGAGACATGTTTCTTCAGCATGCACGTTATCATACCCTCAWACTTAGTCACCCATTAACTCAGTTTTCCACACGCATCCCTTCGAAGGCTTTTGAGAACAGCTGCTGCCTCCACCGTCTACAAAAGGCAGCCCTGAGAGCCAAGATTATGTCTTCAGTGCGTTGCATGCACATGCGGTATGTGTGTGTATCTTCAGTAAATAACTACCCGTTTTCACATGGATTATTTAGAATTTCTGATGAAACTGCAGAAATGTCAATGCAGAGTGTGAACCACCAATCAGAACGCAGCTCCACGACCCGGCTCTCCTCCAGCCTGGCTGCTATTATCTTCAAGAGGGGAAAATCCTCCTTGCCTCTTGTTACACCTTTTTTTTTTTTTGTGGTCTAGGATGCTGCTAATAATGACTTTGTGTTACAGAAAGCAGATACGTTAATGTCACCAAGTCCCCAAAGTACTGAATCAACCTGACTCCTTTCAAGAAGCAAACACACAGTGAAAGAGACAGGAATGGAATAGGAGCATCTCTCTTCCATTTTAGAAACRGAGTCCCATCTCTGGCCTGGTCCCCTTTGAAGCAGAGTATTTCAGGATCCATGTGGCTATACGGAAAGGCTGGTATCTGGCTAAATAGCTCTCCAAGGGAGAACTAATTGAGTGCAGAGTTCGAGCCGTTCGAGGCTCACCTGACCGTAGTCTATGTGTTCTGTTCCAGATATTCTGAGCCAAGGCTAGGAAGGGGCCATGTGGCTTCCTCATCAGCAATCACCCCACCATTTTGGTTGGAATGTAAGACACTGATTCCAAATGGCATTTTCAAGGGAACCCAGCTGCTAGTTTTCAATACATTGGAAAAACCCACTCCCGCTTCCTTTCCAGTGTGATGCAAGCCAGGTATTTGTCTCTAAAAAGGAGCAGGCATGAGGAGAAAGAACATTCCTCAGGGGCTCATGARCATTTGCTATCTAATCCACAGTGGGGTTCCAGGCTGGCAGGCCAGGCCCTGTTCCCTCAGGTGCTCTTTTGGTAAGAGTCAGATTTATGCTATTGAACATCCTCTCAATGGGACTGAGTCCTACAGGCTAACAGGGGCTGAGAAGACAGCCAGCCACCCACTTGTCCTCTTGGGGAATCATCAAAGGAGCAATAGCCTTTGCCAGATGAATCTAGATATGGAAGCAAGCCAGGAGTAAAGGGGGAAGAGGGATAGGGAAGGACTTAGCCCAAGTCTCACCAGGCCCCCCCCCCCCCCCCCCCCCCCCCGGTGTTCTGTATTACATAGTATCTTTTGGAATCCTCATTACTTCAGTCAAATGCTTTAGCAAGATGAGTCTGGAGCCCTGCTTGAAGGGTGATAATTATAGCATCCAGTACCACAGGTACCAGCAGCCTAAGCACACACATGCACATACCCACATAGATAGAGCTCTTCACATCTGTGGGTTCAGTATTTGTAGATTCCGCCGACCACAGATTAAACATATTTGAAAAGCTAAAAACTCACTACAATGGCAATATCATAGTAATGAAAATGGAACAGGGGAGATGGCTTAGTGGGCTTCAAGAGAGTGATTGCTCTACACTCATGAAGACCTGAGTTCAAATCCCCAACATTTCCGGAGAAAGCCAGGGATGATGGGTGTGTGCTCCTGTAACTCAAGTGCTGCAGAGTCAAGTCAGTTGCATCACTGGAACTTGCRGCTCAGCTAGTCCAGCYGAACCGGTCAGTTTCTGTTAGTAAGAGACCCCGTCTTAAAAGGAATGAGGCGGAGAGCGCCTGAGGGAGACACCTGATGTCTTCTGTAGCCTCTGTATGTTTGTAAATGAGTATTTGAGTCCACACACCCACATGCACACTTTCAACAACAACCAAAAGCAACAACGAAAACAATGCCCAGAAATTATTTCGACAGCTTTTACATAGCGTTACAAATTATAAGTATATAGAGATGTTTAAWATATAAAAGAAGATCTACATGGGTCGCAGGCAAATATGACTCCATCTTACACGAAGGAACCCAAGTGTCCTCAGATCTTTTTTAGTGTCCATAGAAGGTTCTGGAATAGCCTCCTACAGATATTGCTGGAAGGTTGTCCACTTATATATAAATAGAGAATAAATTGATTTCTGCAAATCACAAGAGTTCATTCTGCAAGATTTTACTGTATGGTCACTTTATGCCAGGCACTCTGCTGAGCACAGGGACATCCCAGATGGAGTCCAAACAGCTTGTCCTCATGGAAATTACAGTTTAAGAAACTGTAGTCTCCAATGCAGGGTTGGAGACATCACAGCAGCCTTGAAGAGTCTGAAGGTTATAAAGCCCCAGAAAGACAATCCAGTCAACAACTTGGCCTCATCTGCCACATCAGATCCAGGCCAAGTTCCATGGTACACAATGTGCTTGAGTCACTCAAGGTTGGTTCCTAACCAAACAACAGAGGATAAAATGATAGCGCGTAGTTGCAGAGACTTCTTATCGCTTAGGAGCACTCTTCTTGCAGAGGACCAGAGTTCCGTTCCCTGCACCCATGTTGAGTAGCTCACAACTAGCTATACCTCTAGCTCCAAGGGGTCCTATGCCCTCTTCTGATTTCCATGGACACTGTGCTCTTGTGTACAACCTCACAGGAACATATGGATGATTGGAAACAAAGTAAACCTTTACAAATCGAGTGCCTTTTTATTTTTTTAAAGCGGGGGGACATTGAGTATTAAGGAAAAATTTTGCTGACCTAAGTGGAAAGATGAGTAGACACGAAACTGGCAGAAAAGCAATTTAGGCAGAGTGAGCTTGTGCAAAGGCCCTGTGGGTGACAGGAGCATGGTATATAGAAGAGAATAAGGATGTCATGGGACCCACAAATTTGCCATCCCTGAAATCTAACTTGTAGCTCTGGGGAAGGAACCGAATCAGGGTAGGCGCTCTGAGCAGAAGGGAACTCTGGCTGAAGTTGGGTCTGGAGATAGGACTAGCATTAAGACCCATGTCTCCTAGCAAGTTACTCAGCATTATAAGCAGGCCTGGTTTTTACCAGGGACATGCCCTGTTGTTCTAGAACCCAACTTTTTAAACTGTGGGTTGAGACATCCCATATGGGTGTCATATAACTCAGTGAAGGGGTCATGGGAAGTTTGGCGATAGTGAAAGATTTCTGAACAGGAAGTGACCAAAATAAATTGCAAACTAAACAGTTGTGAATCTGAGATGTGGTGAGCAGTGCTCGCCAGTGCTGCCTTGCTCGGCTTGGAAGCAGAATGAAGGAACATTGGTTAGCGGAGTTAAGTCCTTCCCGGAGGCAAAGCCAGGAGGATTGTGGGTAAAGGAAATGGAAGTCTCTGAATGCAGACGGCAAGATAAAGCATGGCATTTGGCAACCCCAGGCAGAGAACTCATACGCAGAGTTGGAGACTTCACAGCAGCCTTGAAGAGTCTGAAGTGTATAAAGCCCCAGAAAGACAATCCAGTCAACAACTTGACCTTATCAGCTACAACACATCCAGCCCAAGCAATTCCATGGCACAGAATGTGGCTGATTCACTCAAGGCCCACCCACTCTCAAGGGAGCTCCTGGTCCTCCATGCTTCCTCTGATGGTACCCAAGGGACCCACCCCAAGTTCACGCATGTCTACACAAGCAGCCCCTTCCCTGTTTTCGACTCCACGGACACCCCAGGACATCTATACCAATGCTTGCTCACAACTCCTGTTGAGGGACAGGCAGGAGGCCTCAGGCACATGCATGAGACACCCCTCAAAAGGGGACCAGGCCCCCCAAAGCAGCAGAGAAGAGTTTGGGAAATTGCCAGTGAAATAAAGCTTCTGGAATTTTCTGGGAGTTGTATTTTCTCCCCGAGTGAAGGTTTATTGGCTCCTTGCTGGTTAGGAGATTATAGCCCAGGCCTCCAGAGATATGTGTGAGGGATCATGTAAATCCTGCATTCTGGCAGAAAGAGAAAAACACTAATTTCTACATTAGTGACATCTCCGGGTGGAGTTGTTCAGGGCTGCATCTGCTCGCCAACGATTAGAAAGCCTGGATTATAGCCAGCATCTACCCATCTCACCTCTCTCTAGCATATAGCCCTCAGCAGAGCTCTGAGGACCTGCAAGCAGGGGGACAGACTAAGAAGGGTCGGGTAGTTGGCTTTGACTACTTGGATTACAGAAACGGTGTCCATCACAAGCCATCCCAGCTATCTCAACAAAATTGCATAAAATTCCTGGGAACATGATAGATGTTTGTTGTTATTGTTCCTTTGCTTGCATGATTTTTAAAACAGGTTCATCTTCTACTGTAGCACAGGATGCCCTGCAATTCTGTACCCTGGGATAGCCTATAACTTGGGACAACCCTCTGTCTCTACCATCCAAGCGCTGCAATTTCTACTGTGAGGACCATGCTTGGCCAGGTGAGAGATTAACCCCTGCCAGGTTGACTGGAACTGGTCCTGGACTGGATCTGGCTTTGACAGGTCAAATGTTCTAGAAAGTCTTTTTGAGAGTTGTTCCGTTGTCAGAGCTCTTGCTTTTTGTTTGAGAGGGTTTCAGCTCCACTTGTAGGAAAGGTCTAGATGGAGTGCTCTGAGACAAACCCATACCTGAAGCTATTGTCAGTACTGAAGCCCTGATATAAGGAAAGTTCTGAGATGTCTCTGAAGACTCATGTTTAAGTCGGTTATGTTAATTACCTTACACACAGGCATGTGGGATAAGAAAACCCTAACTAAGATTTGCTCACAGCCATTTAGAAAGCTATGAGATTGATTGATTGTCTCTCTCTTCTCCTCACTGTGTGTGTATATGTGTGTGAGAGTGTGTGTTATGTTACATATATATGCTGGTTTATGTGTGTGTGCACAACCATATGTGCATGTATACAAGTAGAGGCCAGAGGTCAATATTACATGCCTTCCTCTATTAATGTTTGCCTCACTTTGTGAGACAAAGTTTGTCACTGAGCCTGGAGCTCCCTGATGGACTTGTGTTGGTTGGCTCTGAGGATTCATGTGTCTCTGCCTTCCTGGCTCTGGGGTTATGGGCACCACAGCACCAGCTTTTTTACCTAGACGCTGGGCATCTGGACTTGGTTCCTTATGCTTGCTTAGCAAGTTCTTTACCCACCGAGTCATTTCCCTGGCTGACAATTTATTATTAAATGGGAAAAGAATCAGAATGAGGGCAAAGTAATGGATGACTCTAGCTACAGCTAGGACACGTGGTCAAACACTGGAAGAGGTGGTGGCCTTCGGAACAGACATTCCTCGAGGCACGTGGCAAAGATGTCTCAGATGTTTTACATTCTAAATCTTCAGAAAAATTCTACCCTTCCCCTGGAGTGGGGGATGGACCAGATCTAGAACCCTTTGATGTGTGAGCACAGATATGCCAGGTTTCATTTTAACAGGACACATGAAAAGGACAGTCTTAGGGGTGGGAACAGCAGTCACAGGTGGAGGTCAAGACCATTGCAACGTTGGAGTGTTTAAGAAAAACTGATCAGGCAACCCTAGGAGTCAGCGCTGGGGCTGGAAAAAAAATTGGGAACCAGACTATGAAAGAGACTGTAGATCAGTGGTTCTCAACATGTGGGTCTTGACCCCTCTTGCAGGGGTTGAGTATCAGACACGCATATGAGATATTTACATTACAAATCACAACAGTAGCAAATTACAGTTATAAAGTGGCAACAAGGTAATTTTATGGTTTCGGGTCACCGCAAGTGGAGGAACTCTATTGAAGGATACTGTATTATACTGTGCATTAGGGAGGTTGAGAACAACTGCTCTAGATCCCACCAGACTTGCCACAGAGCCATGATTTAACCATTTAACCATTTAAGAACAACAGCAAGCAAGATACAGAAGGGCTGACTAGCTGAGATTCCCCTGGAGTTCCTTAGGAAGAGGATTATGAATTTAACTGAAAGGCATGGATGCCTATAAATAGTTCTTTTAAGATTCCAGCTCTTGAAATGTCCCTATAGTTTAATTAAGTCTATCTTATTCTAGACTTTTTTTTTTTTTTTATATTGCTGCATAAAGGTAACAGAAGATTCCCCTCAGGACTGAGAAGTAAAGGAAATGAATTAAAGGAATATCGACTTTTAAAGTTTAATTTTTTTTTTTTTTTTGTGCACAGAGATACCCAAGCCAGCCTGACCGTGCCCATTGGCTATACCCACAGAAAATAGGAAAACATGTCTACCAGGAAAAGAGCTGCTGAGACRCCACCACAGAGAGGGAAGCAAGTCACAGAGACCAATTCAGAAAAGTCTACTACACGCTGGAGTTGGAGCTGCACTGGAATTTTCTTGGCAAGGCCAACATGTAGCTGTAGATTCAGTAAGCATTGGCCAACAGACTTCTAGGATTTGTGGCCGTTGGCAAGACCAGCCATTATATATACATGTAATTTGTTTCACTCTGAGCAGATTCAACACTCAAGGAAGACTCTTGGATAGTTTTCTGACTTTCTAAGTAGATGTGCCTGTAAGATTAAAAACTCAGAATTAAAACTCTATAAAATCTAGTGCAGTATTTATTTTTTCTCATTGCCTCGACAGATTATCCAACTGAGGCAACCTAAGCACGAAAGGCTTTGCTTTTGGGAGGTGAAGAGGATCAAGATACATCGTTTGAAATTCTCTAAGAATTAATAAAGGTATTATATTAAAAATGAAGGTGTACATTTTTATAGGTTTAATTAATCAGCATCAGCCGGCTGGTCGAGCCTTTCTTACTGGGCCTGAGGATGAAGTTATAATCATGCAGTTGGATTTGAGGTCACTTGTCACCTTGTCACCCTCTATTCTGGTTGAAATTCTCAGAACAATCTGTTGTTTTCTTAGGGTAGCCTTCTCTCCATTTCCAGAAAGAGGTGACAACACAGAAGATTGTCAGCCAACCAATCTGCTTCAGTGGATGGGATAATCAGGAGTCTGCGAAGGAACTAGTGGGGGTGACAGAGAGCCACTGACCTGGGTTAAGACAGGGAACTGAATGATAAGCCCGTGTCAATCCTCATACCAAGGTCTGGGAGGGCAAGAGACTGTGATGATGTGAAGGCAGGATGGGAAAAGGAAGAAAAAGCCTTGTCTGAACTGTACACATAGGGATCATTCATGGCAGCAAGTAATTTTCTCTACCCATGGCCTGGAACCCTTGCCTGAAGCTCTTTCCCCATATCCAACTGCATTAGCTGCATAATCTTGGCCACCCTAGAATGCTATTGTATGATTCAGTCACAATTTATGAGAAAGGTTCAGAGTACCAGCTGTTTTGTTACAGTCTCTACTGTGTATGTGTTTTTTATGTACACGTGTGTGTTTTGTATGTTCACAGACATGTGTGTGTKTTGTGTGTGCACGTGTGCATTATATGTGCAGACACATGTGTGTTGTATGTGCACCCATGTGTGTTGTATGGGCACACATGCATGTATGGTGTTTAAACCATTATACCCAGACCTTAGCATACTCTGTTTGGAAGTAACTCAAGCAATTGGTTCCTAACACCGGATAAATGTTTATGAAATTTTATTTTTGGAGACATATCGCAAAAGCCTAAGAATGCTCGAACTCTCTCATGTAAAAATGGCACTACAAACTCAGCCATCCCTAGTAGGATAAAGCACATGTGCTTAGTGATGAAGACTGCCGAAATGAAGTCTGGGCAGGACAGATGAGAGGACATTAATGGTCCTTCCACATACTCTGTGTTGGGAATGAGCATGAAGCAGCCTTGTTCCTGGACCTTGCTCTGAGAACATAAGCCAGGGCAGACAGTCCCTTCCTACTGTGAGGCTACTATCATGAGCATGGTTAGAAAATTACTCTTTTAACATACATATTCCACGTACTAACATACACTAGGGAGCCTGAAAAATTTTAAACTAACTGGTGGTCTGTTCATTGTTGCCTTCTGGTTTTCCATTCCTTTATTTTCTAGTTCCTTATTCAGAGAGATGCAGAAACTGCCTTGGGGTCCTTCATTGGTTATTGGCCACGCAAGACAGTTTCACACAGATAGCCTCCCGCTTAGTAATGACTCGGCCGCAGTGTGAAAGTACTTGGCTCGGCAGTCTAGGACTTACACGTGATGTAGGGCCTAGTGCTGCTGAATTAACCCTATGTTTCAGACATGCCAAGCAACCAATCTACCACGGAGCCAGACACCCAGCTCAAGTAACACAGAATATTTAACACTCATTAGAAACTAGGCCTCGGATGAGATGAGTTTATTCAACCAAAGTATCTAGGGTATGGGGGAAGCTAGGCTAGGAGTATTAAGTGCATTTTTTATCTTATAATGGACTTATTGGGCTGTAATGGTGTTTCATCTTAAAAGGCATCTATTGCATTTTGGTTAAAGATGAAGYCTTTGTTTCAGTCTGGATAGGAGGAAACGTTGATACTGAGTATGATAATGCTAGCAAAGCATGTATTTGAGCATCTCTTGCAGGCAATTTACTATCCAGAGGGCTTTCCTTTAAATACAAGCACTTGAAGTAAAAATAATTACAACATAGTTTTTTTTTTAAAGTATATGGTAATGGCGATTAAGAAAGGTCCAATAGTTGCCTTGGGTCACTGAGCCAGCAAGTGCTGGAATCAGGTGGCAGACCTAGGTCCCAGAGTTCACAGGTTTGATGGAGAACCCTCTCATGGTCCTGGTGGATGAGGTGTCAGTCCTAGGGCAGACCTGCTTGTGTGTCTGCAGGCCCTGTAACTCCCCAGATGCTGGTAACCAATTCCTCTCACAAAGACACAATAGTTATATTGAAAGTGTGTGAACCCTCCACTGGTAACTGCTTCTTCTCACACAGACACAACTGTCATATTCAAACTATGTGGACCCACCAATGACAAACTCATTTTTTGGCTTACTTATAATGTGTCTGTTTGTTGTTTGCTGTACTGGAGATCCAACCTAGGGTTTCATATATGTCAGGCATGCACTCACCCACTGAGGCAACATATCCCACCCTATAATATGTCTTGAGTGAGTAGGACCAGGAAAATGTAAGCTAACCTATCAAATGTGGAATGGAGGTGAATTATTCCACCTGCAACTTGCTTGCTTGAAGCATCGCATCTAAGAGACAAATGGCAGGGGCAGCACTCATATCCTGTAGGAGTCTCAGTTTTCAGAGAGAAAAGAGACAGCACCGGAAGCTCATGTTTGAAACTTGGAGTCAGGAACACCAGACTCAGATCTTATTCTTTTATACATGGCCTTGCGCAGGTTAAAGAACCTCTCTGACCTTCTGTTCTTCCCTTACTTTTTTCATGATCAGTAGGAAGGAATGAGTGTCATTTAGCACAAAGCCTGGCACATAATGAGAGCATGGTTGTGTTTTGTTTATGTTGCTTTCTAGACCTCGCAACAATGTTAAAACAGACCAATGTGGATTGTTGCAGAGGACTACTAGGTGGAAAGCTCACAGGATGAGATTTGGACCTCTGGGCCTTACCATGTGCTGGGGTGACCAACTCTGGTGCCATTGCTTGCCAAGGCCAACAGATACAGACTGGGAGAAACAATTCCAAGAGTGTGAGTTTTTTTCTTCCTATTGCTGGTGATTACTCCTCTGATAGAGTGGAGGAAGGCACAGGAGACACAGAAAACWGAAGACAAACTGGTGCTCAGTAAGAACCTAGTTGTTGGATGCATGCCTGAAAAACTTTTCCTTTCCTTTCCTTTCCTTTCCTTTCCTTTCCTTTCCTTTCCTTTCCTTTCCTTTCCTTTCCTTTCCTTTCCTTTCCTTTCCTTTCCTT